>JANVCC010010204.1:5867286-5916689 GCA_025345505.1 Todiramphus chloris collaris
CAGAATACGGATCATCAGAATACGGATCATCAGAATACGGATCATCATCTGCCTGGCTAATACCCTCCTTTCTTTCTGTGAGGGAAAACTTAGATTTAAAAGGATTCACATGGCCAGCAAAATCCCTTTTCTGTAAGGCTAGTAATATTGTACTATTCAAAGACTACTTTTATGAAGCTCTACAAAACCTGATACAGCTGAGGCAGGTAACTGTAAGCATAAACAGTCTATTCCAACTACCACACTTGTACTCACATTCTGTGCATTTCAGGAAGAGTAAGAAAGCGAATGAATAAGTTACAGCTTTAACAACAGAGGCAGCCCAGCTAAGGAAGCATCACCCTTGCACATCTATGCAGGTAGTTGTTTCATTAGTATTGCAATATCTGCATACGAGCTAGTAAACAGAGCACACTGTTGGAGAAGACATTAAAAATTAAGCTTAAAGCAAAGGTCAGTTCAATATTGTTACAGCAATTTCTTTTTTTCTTCAGTTTCCACAGTCATTTTCTATACAGCTTTAATTACCAAGACAAACAGTTTGATGTTTATCATCTAATATAAAGCCTCCATAACCACTTGATTATAAAATACCAAAGTAAAATCTTAGGATAATCAAAATTTTATAATTTAAGTAGAAGGTATGTAATTGATTTACCAAGTGTAGATACATTATATTCATGTGTCAAATGATCTGAAGGATTCCCCCGAGTTTGCAAGTTGCCAGTTTGTGTAGGTGTCACTGGCTCTGAAATGTGAAAAAAACAAACCTGTTACAAAAAATTTAATTTTCTTCCAATTTAGTGATGAGACAAGAGAAATGAAGGTTACACCACCCCATGGTGGGTACAATACACTAAATGCTTTAAGTCATATTTTACATGCTTGAAAATTAATTTTATTTTCCGTTATTTTATAATGCATTTAAGAAATATACAAACAGTAATGATGGATCAAATCTGCCTAATCATACAGTATTATGGGAGAACATTATTCCAGTTTTATAGAAAGAAGAGGGCTTCATTATCTGAAGTCCATGGACTGAAAAGGTTTCTACTCCACTTGGGAACAGGCAATAAATTGGGCTACAGCTTCAGTCTTCTGAGAGAAGCACTGGGTAGCAGAGTTGAACACTGTACAGTAGAAACAGTATCTCTGAATGCCTAAATCTTCTCAGAATTACTCCTCTTTTCCTACATAAAATACAGAACTTTGAGGTAAAGTTCTTAAACACATACCTCTCAGCTACAGTTGAATCCAGCTCTGCTGAAGGAGGTCCCTGCTAGTGGTTTGCACCTAAAGGTCTCTCAGTAAGCATAAGCCACATGCATTCCCAGTTGCTGGCCTGTTCCATAAAGCATTGGTTTTCTTTACCAGCATGTCATCTCACAACACAGGGAATGTTATGCTACAGGCAATCAGCCTTTTGACTGTCTTGTTCAATCTGTGCTTTAATAACTTCCTACATCTTTCAAACAATGCAGAAGAACAGTTTCAGGCTAGTTCATTTGGTAGTTGTTGAAACTACACTGTTGTCAAGCTACTAGTCCAAAAGAGCCTTTTAAGCAGAAAAATTATAAAGCTGACTCCAAGCACTAGAGGGTAAGTCCTGTTCCTCTAGACAAGAGCACAAGCAAGACTTGATCTCTGCCTAATGGAAAAACAAACTAGTTAAGTAATTTCCCCTGAAATAACAAGTGAAAGCTGACAGTTCTAGAGAATCTTTCTCTGCATTCAAGCACCTTGACAGCTTACCAAAATTGTTATGGATTACCTGAATTACTCAGTCTAGTACTTGCAGCACCTGGTTTGTTACTCTCATGATGATACATCATGTCACCAGTACCAGTTCATATGGTAATTATCCCTCCACAAAAAAAACCAACAAAAACAAACCCATAACAAAAAATAATTACAAGCTTTAAAATGCCTTGCACACCAATAGGATCCTCATACTGACTTTCTTCCTCAATTCATACATCAAATGAAAATAGTCAGGTGAAGTCATATTATACAAAATACTTGGTTTATTATATCTCATACCTACATATATTTATGAATTGAAAGGGTAATGGAATCTATTAGCTCTTGTACTCCCTCTAGTTCTCAAGCACATTTTGCTAGAAAGCTCTGAAGATGAACACCAGGCAAATAGTATTATCACCTCCAATCAAAAAAGGTAAGACAGAATAGCTCGTTAGAACTTGCATGAGTTCATGGATTAATACAGCTTAGCCCATGTTTTATTTTCACTAATTACCATGAGGTTTGGTACACTGTTAAATTCCTGCTTCTGGTGTTTATTGAGAAAGAAGAGGTAATCAACAATCAGTGGTTTCTTCTTCTACCTGGAACTTCTTCCTATCAAAACCACAATTAAGGGCTGGAATATGGTGGAAAAAAGTGTAAGCACAACAGAAGATTGACACAGCCACAGTCAAAGAAATAGATGAAGCTAGAAGGCACAGTGATGCAAGGGCATTATTATACCTCTCACTAATATAAGTAGCATAAGGACAATTCCTCACATGAAGAGTTATCAGCTATAAGTGCCAGGACAGAACTTCCCGCAATTGTTCTATTTTGGGAATTGTCCCATCTCCAGGGTCTTTGCCTGGTTTTATGGCATATAAGCATAAGGGCAACACATCATGCAACTGGCAGTTGAGTAGCTTTTTTGACAGTCCTTGAGATGCTTCTGAGAATTGCAGTGGCTTTAAAAGGCCTAGATGATATAGCCATATCTATTCTTTCTGAAGAGTTACAAGCTTCTTTCAAAAGACTTTAGCATGAAAATGTGAACTCTACATGAGTTCACATTTTTTCTACAAGAAAAAAGTATTAAAGCTTTAGGCACACAGAAATAAAAACAGTTACCAGGAGATGATTCATTAAAACCAGCTTGCATCTTAATCAGAGAGTTTGCCTTAGACTGACTGGCATCTTGTGTTGTCATAGTTGGATCTAAAAAGAAAAAAGCATTTAAGGAAATTTTATTCTCTCTTAGTTTAACTGTCAGAAGAATCTAGCTCATGGAAAGAACTCAAACAGAATCTGCTCACCTTAGCCTACTACCTCCATTCCCCAGCCCCCCAAGTTCTGAGAACATAGACAAAATTTGCAAGACTTACTTTTCATTAGTTCTTTAGCTTACTTTAGGCAAGAAAAGATGAAAGAACAGAGGCAAAATGTATTTGACCTCCAACTTTCAATGTGTACAAATCTTTTGCTGCAATTATAGTCAAAACCATTCTTCAGAATACTCCAGCAGACCAAGTAACTTTATTAGCTGTACTTATATCTTGTCCTGTTTGTGGGCTTAGACTACCACAGCCTATGACACTGACACTAGTTGATTACTTTTTAAACCTAGATTAGAAGATTCAGTAACAGAGTAAGGACCTCATTACAACAGAACATGTCTCTACCTTGCTTTGTGAAGCACTGAACAACCTTCTTTCCTTCTATTATCACCTTGGTGAGCAAAACAAAAGGCATCTGTGTCAAACATGAACCTCACCAAGTAACACTAATGACCATTTCTGTTTTCCTCAACACCACTGCAAATCTCATTCCGCTCCTACAATATAGATTTTGTAAGAGCAGGCAAGATTCTAGGGTTTGACTTTATGTTCTTTACTGGAGAATAGACAGCAGACAAAGAGGCAGAAGACTTGCTTTGAGTATATCACTGTGTCATGCTTCTATGAAAAACTCAAGGTCCCTAGATATTTTATTAAAATTGAGGTATTTACTCCTTCCTTCCCGCTCTCACATTTGAATGGTAGAAGTAGTTATCAGAAAATAAACACCATATCTTCACATGCTTAGGTATTCCAGGAGATATTCTACTGACATAGCAGCAGAATGCACTCTTCCTCAAACTCTGAGAAATCTCACATTATTAGCTTTTAAATGATTTGGCCACTAATTACGCAGGGAGAAGGACATCATAATTAAAGTCCGGGAGGGGTATTAAGTTCTGCTAGACATCCAAGACAGCAGCAAGCATAGACAAAAAGATAAAAGCTAAATCATACACTAAGTGCATTCAAACTTGTTAAGAAACATGTGCCTTTATCAGCAGGCAGAATCAGCACCTTGCCAGTTCCTGCAAGGGAACAAAACTCCTAACACTTCTACCCCATTTCAGTACTACAGACATAGACAACCTAGATACTCTCCCACTGGTACCTCCAGCACACAGTTACTGCAGATTACATCAGTCTGTGCCCAGCTTGCAGTATCTACTTTCACAGTCTGCCCATCATACTTCAACTACTTTAGATCAAGAGTAAAACAAGGTAATCAAAGGATAGACTCAAAAAGTATTAGTAGTTATTAACAGGCTCTTTTTTAAAAAAAAAATCATCATACCAGTCCACTGGTTGCACAGCCAAGTATTCCCTCCCAGCTCTTCACTGAAGCAAAGACACTCTGTTCTGGGGTGTCTGCTGGCTTATGACCCAGACAGTAAGAAGACTGAGTCTTATTCTCTGCTTGACAGAGGTGCTGAGAGCAATAAGAGTTATTATGCTTCTGATATTCATGGTAAGATTGAAGAAAGGTCCATGAATTTTTATATCTGCAGCATCTTGAGGCATTCTACTGATGTCATGGATCACCTGACTGTGTCAGCTTAGCAGATGCATCACCTGCACAGTAATTAAAATCCCCAAAGATGATAAATTTAGAAGGTGCCAGTGCCAAGCTGTACAGCAGTTCTGTTATCTCTGCAATGAAAGCAGATAACCTGCAGCATGATTTGTATACTAATAGGGTTCTCATCTTGGCTTTCTTCCTTGATTCACATACCAAGTGAAAGCAGTCAAGTAGTATTATTTCTAGTCACCACTGCTTCCACATCTTGTCTCTTATCTGTCCATACGTCAAACTACGTAGCACAGAGTTATCATTGCACTGCTCTTTTCCTCTCATATACACCAGCTGAATAGCATCACAGATGAAGACACCCCAGCACTTCATGACTAGTGTCATCAAGCCAAGTAGTGATGTAAGAAAGTCAAGTGGAATAACTTCTCAAACTGAGTCATGGCTGCATGCCTTTGTCTATAATTTATTTACATTAAAATTAATCAATAGTGTGGTAGATTGCTGAGGGTTTTTTTGCCTGCTTTTTACTCGGGAAGGAGTAGGTGAGCAAAAGAGGTCATTAATTTATTTTTTCTGCCTTACCTTTGCTCCATACCACAAACAATATTTGGGGCATAAAGTGCAGAGGTACGATACTTGTGATCACCAGAGGAATTACAGGCTTTAAAATCTACTCACCCTTTCAGACAGGAAAGTGGCTGACTAGGAAAATGCTGAGATACAATTTCATTTAATATAATAATTTCATTTACTGACAATTTAATATAATTTTTATACTCCATGCAAGAACACAAGCATTCAGTGGCATCCAAAACCTACCACCAGAACCTCCTAGCACTCCTAGAAAAGGTGAAAAACTGCAGACTGAGCTCTCCCACAGCACCAAAGGATCCACATGAAGGGCTTCCAAATGCCTTGATATAATCCCTTTCCTTAGGGTAAGCCAGAAAAATCCAACCTGGAAGCATGTCTGTAAGAAATTACTCCTTGATGCCTTTATGGGCAGAAGTTGGGAGATGAGATATGGCACATCTGGTCTCCTGAAAGGAATCTGGCAGCACATGCTGCAACTCAACTAGGCAACCACAATGGAAACCAAATGAAACAGCAAATTTTGAAGAACAGTGTTGTGACAGTTCAAAATTACCCTCTGCTCAATAAACAAAAGCCATGGTTTAATTTTTTCAAAGCAATTAACTAAACAATACTAAAAAACCAGAAGAAACAATAACTCTTCTCAAGCTACTTACCTCAGAATAAAATCTAAGAGGCCTCTTGGGGTAACTGCCTAACCAGCTACAGAAGGCTATGCAACCAGATTTCTGCAAACCAGTCCCTGCACACCTAGTACTCCCTGCAGTCTTTTACTGCAAGCATTTCTTTTGATTGAAAAAAACAGCTGAACCCTCACATCTCCAGAACACAATCTGTTTCTATACTTCACTAGAAAATAGTTTTAGCTCTCCTCCCTCCAAGGGAGCATGAACTTCCCTTTGCTGCATCTGTACAGATAGTACCTGTACCTGACAAGCTCCTTGAACATTTAGTTAACAACACATCAAAGCATAAGATACTCTACCTCACATTTAAATCAGAGAAACCACATTATAAAGCTTCTCTACCTAGTTTATACAAATGCATTTAATGTAAGTCTGGAAAACAGCAGTCTCACTTTATGCAGATAAAAGGTACTAAAGCAGGGGGTTCATTTCTGATGTCTGCTCAAAACTAGACATATATCCACTACTTCAGGAAGACAGTAGATTTGTGGAAACTTGGAAAACAAATAGGGTTTTGATGACTTTGGGGGTTTTTTTTTGGTTTTTTTTTTTTCAGTTGTTAGTTTAGTTTTTCAGAAGAGGTTATCATTTTACTGCCGAGGGCTTTACACAAACTCAAAATTGCTTCAACCACGCTTAGGCACAGTTTTTAGTAATAACAGTCATAGAAAATAAATACCATGTGGATAACTTGTCATCATGTGACACACGTTCCTACAAATATTAAGCCATTTAAAAGTCACAATACTTTTTGATCAGTTAAACTATTAAAAGAACTTCAAGTTTGTGTATACATAAATACACATACCTATTTTAAAGAAGCTTTAAGAACTGCAAAGTAGATTTTCCTCTGTATGCATATGTAAATATGTATTTTAAACAAGCCTTAAGACCTGCAAAACACATTTTCTGTCCTACAACAAATTTCTACATGAAAATTATTTGGTTTAAAGAGTTGTTTGTGTAGCATTTTTTACACAAAACAATTGTACACATTTTACATTACTATTAGGAAGACCAACTGAGACAAGAACAAACATGTAACTATTTACATATCACACACTGAAAATGCAGCTAAATCACCAATGGTTAAAGTCATGGCAATAATGTTCACGTGCACGTATTGGCAGAACTTTCAGCCTTGGTAATTTATGCTCCAAGAATCACTTTTTTACAGCAAAGATCAGCAGTCTCATCTTCCTACTGCCATTCGGTACTACTCTGTGATGCTTCAAAACCAGGGATTAACAGCAGACCACCTGCTAAAGTGGCTGGCCTGCTCCAGAACTGCTGAGAAGCACTAAGGACGGACAGGGTGCAGAAGGCTCAAGTCCCTCTTCCTTCAAGGGTTTTAAGAGTCACATTTGAAAATGCAACATAAAAATCCTCCAAAGAACGTTCCTCACTACCTGCTACACATAATTATTTTTGCGTTTAACTTACAAGTTTCTTTTTCAGGACATCAACAATGTTTCACTCGATAAGGATAGGGGAGCAATAAAACACTATGCCTCGACCTCCAAGTCCTGCAGCTGTGAACTAATAAAAGCCTAACTCTGTGAGGCAGAAATAGGGAGACAATGTTAGACCGCAGGACTGAGAGTCCCTGGACGCGGTTCCGCACCGCAGCCGGTGTATCTGCTGCCCACCAGCACACACAGGCGAGGAGGCAGCGCTGGAGACCACGTCACTGTTCACTAGGGGACAGCAGAGACGGGATCCCGACTTGCCAGCAGGCCTACAAGAAAACCGAACACTCTCTTTGCAGTTAAGGACAAGAGAGCGCGGGGAGGCAGGGGCAGCAGCTGCCCCCGCAGCGGGGACCGGGGCAGACACAGGGTTGGGAAGCTCCGACCCTGGAAAGGGCCCGGGGTTGCTGAGAAAAAGAAACATCTCAGTCGCCTTAACAGGCAGGTCAGAGAGACAGCCGCCTTGCCAGGCCACCTCTTCAGCCCTCTGGGGAGCCAAGAAGATGCTTCGGGGCAGGGAAAGCTTTTGTTGGGCCGCAGCCCCCGGGCGGTGCCCCTGCCCGCCTAGTCCCAGCCCATCCCGACGCTGAGGACAGACGGGGCGGCTGCAGTGACAGCCGCCCGGCCCGGCGCCGCCCGCGACAAGAGGGAGCGTTTACCTGCGGGGCTCCCGCCCGAGAGGCTGAGGCTGAGGCAGAGCAGCAGCAGCAGCAGCCGCCCCGGGTGCATCCCGGAGAAGGCAGCAGGCATGGTGCCCCAGCCGCCGCCGCGCTCCCACTGCCTCTCCCCGGCGCTGCGCAGGCTGCTGGCTCGGCTCGGCTCCACACCACTCGCGGGCAGCCGCAGCTGCTGAGGAAGCCTCAAGCAGGCCCAGGAGAGGCGGCTACTGCAGCTGCGACAGGGATCAAAACCAAAACACAGCAACCCCAAATCCAAGAGCAGGACAAACGTCAGGCAGCTACCAGCAGGAAGGGAAGCACGGGGGTGGGGAAGGAGGGAAGCCGAGGCAGAAACCACCGATCCTCCTCGCGAGGAGAACATGTCACCGCCGGGTACGGCTCCGCCAGGCTTTATGCGGCGGGAAGAAGGGCGTGGGTGAGCCACCGGCTAATTGGAGAGGGGCCCTCGCAGGTGATCCGGCTCCGAGCCTCGCTGGGGATAGCGAGAAGCTGACAGAGCGCGTAGGGAGGTTGGGGCGCGTCTTATTTTTGTCTAAAAGCGGCTGTTGCTGCAGGACCACCTCGGCTCAAGCAACCCTCTGAGGCAGCTAGCTCTGGTAGAGCTTGTCCAGAGCACGATGCCTAGGGCAGAGCGCAGCGTGTCTGCCCTTTGGCTGATGATCTTCCAGAGAGCCCAGCTTTGAGGGTCAGTGGCTCCAGGGCAGCTGGGTTATACTGTATGAGAGCTGAGGCTTTTCACATCTCTTTCTAAATCTCCTGGTTTGAGCAGCAATTCCCCAGGGAACGCTATTTCTAACAAACGCTTATGAGGACTTTGACTAATGCTTGGTGCCTTTAATATCACAATTTAATTGCTTAGACTTCTAAAATTTTTATATATATATATGAATAGATAGTAAAACCTCTCATATATAAATATATATGCATTTTGTTTGTTACTTGATAAATAACCAAATTTGGATTTTGCAGTGTAAAACCTGTCAGGGTGACATTCTCTGAAGGAGAGTCACCATGGTGGGGTACTTGCTGCTTCCTCCTTCCCATCAAGATACAGTTACTTCAGCTAATGCAAAATTTGAATTGTGTATTGTCACTGTTTATGCCGGGAGCGGAGAGATGCAGCAACATATAAATTCGGCAAGAGCAGGCAAAAGAAGCAACTTTATTAATTTACAACCCCATTTTATATACCCTAGCCCCATAGGGTGATTGGTCAGTGATCACCCATCTCCTAGGGTGTTTGGCTAAAGTCCTACAACACCTATTTTAAAATATTTTTCCAATGTACCATAAACAGAACTTATCAAAACACCAGGTGTTAGTCTAGTTTACAAAACCATCCTACTGTTTCTCATAACACGTGTGAGAAAGGCAGGATTCTCACTGAATATTGTGAGAACCTAGGAAAATTCCTCAGCTAGCAGCTTTTCAGCATCCACAGTGTATAAGCTTTGTATCAATAATGCAAAATCGTCTCTGCAACTAAGCCTTTACATCATCTTAGCTCTCATGTTGGCAGATGTGTAGGAGTTTATGCAGAGCAGGAGTAAGTCAAATGCCATTTGTGTTGAATTTTCAGCATTGCGCATGTTCACGCTGCCATCCATGTCCTCTAATACCAGTACAGTTTCCATCATAAAATCTCTCAATAAATATAACTAATGGCAAAACACTGGGAACAGGATTGTTTTGTTAAGCCCTTGCTGTGTGTCACAGAAAGACTCAGGATTCCTGATGGCTAAATGGGACCATGTACAGATAGGAGTCCTTTCTGTTGTTGAAAGAATGAATGCCCTTCATGTACTCGGAGCAGTGAGATAGAACCCTCTGTGCTCTGCCCCATGTACAAAAAAAGCCAATGTATAGTGATACCTATATACCTGTAAATTCCCTGGTTTTGAAATTTCCCTGCAACCTACAGTTATGTGGCATGGTAAAATAGACAGTGTCAGTGTGCTCTAAAGGGAGATTAAACCCCAGAGTTTTATTACTGTGCCAGCCTGCTACAACTGCACAGAGCAATAGAATTCAGAGCAAGAGTCCAATTCAGATAAGGCTGTCTAAGAATGGCAGAAGAGCTTCAGCTTTTAATAGAAAAAAAAAAAAAAATTAATAATAAAAGGCCTGAAGAGACTTTATCTCTTGGAGCAGGGAGGGGGGAAGGGAGAGAAGAGAAAAGGGTTTGTCAACTGAGTTTAGATATGAAGGGGCTGATAGGGGTTGATAGTTCCAGTTAGCTCTGCCTGGAACAGTTAAGAAGAAAATCTTATGTTCACCAGATTTGTCAGTTCATTGAGGTAAGGCATATTTTATCCACCTGGAAACCACATGGGTGGGTTAGTGGAGGCAGGTTTATATAGACACCTATGGCTAACCTCTGCCAGCTGTCAGGAATGGAGCTGCTAGGACAGTCTGCTCTAGGACCTAGCTGTAGCTTTATCCATTCTTGCTCAGTGGAAATTTTAGGGGTTCTGATGGAGATTATTTGTTCTGAGTAACTTGACACTATGTCACGTGTAGGATTAGCTTCTGTCCTTCCTGCCAAGTCATCCTGGGAGGAGTATCAAAGCAGTCTGAAGACATAAAAAATACTTTGCAAGATTCCTTCTCAATTCTTCTTCAGGGCTTGTCATCTGCTAATCGTACCTCCCACACTTACCCTATGCTGAATGGATGGAAAACAAACAATTATTAAGCTACTCCCAAGGGAGCTGCTGTTTCCTGTACTTTTGGCATGAGATATGGAAGCCACAAAGCTATGGAAGGGGGAAAAGCAAAGAGAAAGTAGAATTCTGAGGAACCAATCAAGTGAAGAACCAAACTGCCCTGCAAGGGTTTCAGTCCTCCCAACTTTGCCTTACCATAATAATATGCTAGTACTAGATTATTCCCCAAGTACTACTGCTGGGTATGGTAGATCATTGAAAGTGTAGGAGGAGTGAGAGATTTCAGAAATTGTAAGGTTAGCAATAATAAACTATGGAAAGTAGAATATTTGGAATATTAAAAAAAAAAAATCAGTTGTAGCTTTTGCTTACATTTGGAAACATTTACTGGTGAATAATTAGAAATTTCAGGAATAGTATTACTATTTAAATTTGACATACTAAGGTTAATCTGCTCCATCTATTAACATTCAGCATATTTTCCTCTTCTCTCTCAAGGTAATTAATTTCTTTCATTTCCAGAGAGAAACTTTGACTTACTATCACATGGTAATTACTTGTAAAATGTGATGGTCATTTTGAAAGACGTATGTTGAATCATACTCTGATTTAGAAGAAAACTTATATTTAATGACATCTCTAAAACAAGGGAGTTGCTGGTTTATTTAGCTGGAAGGCCTTAGCCAAATTATTTTTCATGGAAGAAGGAAAGTAAATTAAATTTTGAAAATTGCTGTGACATCTTGGTTATTGTCTGAAGAAAAATCTGGATGATACTTTGTACTTTTACAACTTCTCTTCTCCCACAACCAAGTCTGTATTCTCAGAGCTCTGTCTTTGGCATTCATTTACTTCTGTCGATAACCAAAACAGTACAATAACCAAAGGACATCCTGATCTAGCAGCTTCCTAGGCTGGAGGTTCAAGGAACTTTAATGAGGAGATGTTTGTTTACAAGTGTGAAATCTTTAATTGGAAAAGCATGAAAATGGACAGTAGGAAATAGGAGAAATGATTCAGAGGTACCTCAGAAATAGGTCTTGCAAACATAGACAGGAGATAATTTGCAAGGCCAGGAGGTAATATGTTACTTATCTATGGACCACTATCAAAAAAGATGTGCCAGAGTAGATGCTATGTAACATCTCCATGGGTTCCTTATTCTACACTAACAGTCAGGTTATAATAAAATAAAGTAAAATAAAATAAAATATGAAGAATGCATGTGTTTCTGAAAGTCAAAGCAATATACTGAATGCTAGTACAAGACTAAAGAATGGAATTTTATTGTCTTCCCCCAACGTTTATCTTTTTCTTGCCCTCTTTGAACGATTTAACTAAACTGACCTCTTGGCTGGATTTAAAATTACAGGCCAGATTATGCAATCTGCATACTCTGCAGTTGCCTAATCTGCATTGTCTACATCCTGCTGAGTGGTTGTAAATCCCAGTATCTCCTGTCACCTCCTCAAAGGCAATTTGCGAGATTAAGCATATAATCTCTGTTGAGAATTCTGCCATTTATTACATGTTTAATGTTGTGTTCTAAGATCTGAACTGTAGATGAAACAAAATTTTGGGCTGTAGTGCTTTAGGAATGTAGTTCTTAAAAATCTTAGCTTACTGCCAGTACCAATTATTGAGGTTGGCAATACTGATCATACAAGACATGATACTGATTGATATTGTGCAGGGTTTGATTTTGTTGCAGTATGGCTCTGCTCAGAAAAGGCTTTGTTCCCATGGCAAATGCACCACCATCAGCAACTGGCAAACAGAAAGTCAGCCATAATATTTTTGGCAAACAGCTCTTTTTGCCTTTCTGCCTGCCCACCCCACCCCAACCTCCCTGAAACTGAACAAGATTGACTTTTTAATGTCAGATGTAATGAAAACCTAGTCTTTTCTTTAAAACACAATGTAGATTGAAACCTAAAAAATTCAATATAGATTGAAAAAAAATTCTACAATCTGTTAGTTTATTGTAGAAATAAAGTTCACTGTGATACCAATGCATGCCCTGCCATTACAAAGTTTGGTTTGCAAGCTGTTGCTTCAAAATATGCAGAAAATACTTTAAATGCCTCAAGCAAGACCAAACTGTCAGGAAGGCAATATCTTTCATTACAGTACTGTACCTGGAAAAAGACAGCCTCTCATCTGAATACAGTTTAAGTATACTTACTCTGTCTAATTGTAATTATGCTGGGGGCATGCAGTCTCACCTCCTGCTTTAATATCAGGAAGATGATCAGCTTTGAAAGTATTCCCTTTTCATGTGTTCTCCATTTTCCAACCTTTCAAACTCTTAAAAATAGTTTCTATTTTATTGTGTTGGTTTTTTGTTTGATTTTTCTTTCAGGTAGTTAACACAAACCTGGTTTCTCTGAATTTTGTTTCATTTGGAAATATGTTTGTAATGGTGGAGATAGGAGCTGAAGGTAAGACAGCATAAAATAAGTAAGAAGAAAAGTGGCCTGAGCCTTACTGAGTATATTCCTAACAGAGGGAAGTTGTTCAAGATAAACACCTCACCATATGTTAGTCAACTTCAGTAAACTTTAGAAACTTTATTTTTCTAATATCCTCCTTTCACTTTCAACATTGTTTTTCCCTTAGTCTTCATGTATTATTTTAGAAAGAGAAAAGAGGATTTCAGGAAAAAAGTGGAGAAAGCTATGCAACTACAGCTTATTTGTAATTTCAAAATCCTGATTTTTTAATCAGTTTTCATTAATTTTTTTGCTTTATAATTCTTACATGAAAGCTAAGGGGGTTGCTTGTTTGTTTGTTTGACTTGTTTTTCTTTCCTGAAATTACAGGACTCTGGAAAGGGAGCAAGAGAAACAGAGAAGAAAAAGGATTGTAAAAGTTGTGGTATAATCCTCTACACTTTTGCTGACTTCAGAGTCATTGTAGGCACAACTGAAGAACAGAAGTGCAAAGAACTATGGTGCCATTTGATCACATCACAACAGGCAGGTAAGATACATCCCTGTCCTCATTAGCACAGAGGCAGAGCCCTCAGTCCACATGCACTGGGAATATCTAACAGTAGTGACTCTGAGTGAATGTGAAGATTCTGTATACATGTTGTCAGAACCACATCATATAAGACAGCTCAAGCAAATGTAAACTGAAATCTCCATGCTGTGGGAATATGCCCATGTTTCTTGTACCGAACTGTTTCTGTTAAAAAGAAAATTCAGTTTCAGGGTTTACCACAGTGAAAATTTTCATAGCTTTTAATTCGCCCAAATGCAACATTTATGTAAGAGCTGCAGAACTATTTAAATACTCTCTGAAATGATGCATACTTGGAACTGAATCGCTTTGTACTTTTAACCTTAAAAAGTATGTTGTTCCAGAAAGAGGGGGTCTTCGGTATTTTTCTTTGGATGGGAAGGCAAACACCATTCCAAATCAAAAGAGCCTGCAAACATTTCTAGCTCTTCGCATGTGGAAGAGCTTCTTTCAGAAACTGATTGTTTCCTAATCTGCAAATACTTGGGAGAAGTGGAAACAGGCATGTAGCAGATAGAGCTCAGAGGAAGGAAAGCCACAAGAACTCTAATGAGTAAACTTACTTCTCTGTGTAAGAAAGAGTATCAGCAGTCAGGCTTTGAATGTCTGGAATTTGTGGAATACTTATTTGTACAAACCCACTTTCCCTCTCTGGCTTTTTCAGTGTAGTTAAGCATCATAATCCTACAGTTTCTCTGATTCCTACAGCAGTACACACTCTTTACTTCTGCACAGGAAACATTTTCATCCAGAGCTGTAGAATACCCCATTAGAAATGTCCAGTGGCACCTGTGAGAGAGGAACTACTGGTCTGTATGACAGTCATCTTATGTATCTTTTCAGTCCTGTTAATATATAAATTTAATTTTACACTGGTAATAATGGAGTTAAAATGCCTTTTTTAGCTAAGCTTATGTCACATCAGAAGGGTTCAAAGATGAACTTCTGAAGGTGACTTTTTAACAGCAGATCTGTTCTGTGAGGCATTTCCACAAAGGATTCATCAGGGTTATATTATAACTTGGACACTGTCATCAATATTTCCAGGGGAAAAAAGAAATAAAAATTTAGGTGAAAGAAGCCTAAAATTTATTAGCATATACAATGTGAATTTCATGGTGAAAAAGAATGGTAATAAGTAGTTTTTACTTTTAGGTCCTATTCAGCAGTTTTTAATATATTTACAAATACTTTTGCATTCAGTAAACTGGAGGAGGATTATGCAAAGATAACATCCTATTTGAATTTTACTTTTCAATATAGCAATTAAAAAAAAAAAAAGACAATTCTTCATGAAGAGAGGAATGTGCAGAACATATCAGTAGTGAAAAATCTACAAAAGTAATTTAAATTTTTTGCAGCAATAACAGATATCTGCTTATCCTGACTGATCTGTGAAGTTTATTTCAGGTTTTGTAAACCCACAAATGCCAGAAGAAAATATGTTTTCAGTCTTTGTCATTCCAGCTTCCTCTGCAGATTGTTTTGCCATCTTTTGGTTATGAGAGTTACTGGAACCAGTAGTAAACTATATTGTAGAATTTCAATTTATAGTATAGGAATTAATTTCATTGTTAATTATTGTATTGTGATTAACTCACCTGCAAGCAGCCATGAGAGCTTTTTAGAGGAAAAAAAATCATCCTGTTTGTTTTTTAAATAACTCAGATAAGAAGACTAAGTAATAAATTACATCTGACATCGGTAAGACTTTAGAAAGCATATTGTTAAAGGTTGAATAAATATTTACTGGAAAAATAAGGTTTAAAAGAAAAATGTAAATCAATCTACCATGAAGATATTGGGTTGTTCTGACTAGTTAGATGACGTGTATTCCTGTGGCTGACTTTTCATAGTGTTTGAAACAAGTCGTGTCAGAGGAAAATGTGATCTTTCCATGTGGACTCTATTCCTGTGCTTGACAACATTTAATGTGTTTGTCTGCACATCAGCCTTGTGGGTATGTTAACTCCAGTGAGAGACTAAGTGGCTCACCCGAGATAACCCAGGGCAAGTGTTACACTTGACTGTTCTTTTCTATTTTTTTCTGCCCTGTGCCAGGTTCTTTTTGATTCCCTGGAATAAAGCTGAGTAGGTAGAAAAGGCTATGCGGGGTGTATTGAAAAAGTCAAAGGCATTCCCTGCTGACCTGTTTTATTACTCCTCTTTCTTTTAGGAGAGAGCAAGCCATGCCCTTTGTACAGAAAGCATGTTTGGACTTGGCTTGGGAAGAATTTGAGTTGCTCCCTCTAACACACAGCACAGATTGCAAGGTGAGCACTTGAGGCTGCAGACATCTGTGTGAACATGGTGATTCTGATGCAAGCAAATGTTTCAGTGCTTTTACACATTGGCATTATGTTTGAAATTAGATTTCAAGTACAAGTGACCAGAAAAGCTGCTGTTGTGCAACAGGTTTGTTAACCTTTAGGACTTCTGCAAGGGATTTGATTCATTGTAGGTCTCTAGGATTTGATGGTTAGTGTAGTATGTCAACTATGAAAACCACTATTTTTTAAGCTGAAGCTTCTTACAGAGGTGTCTTTTCCAGGCTTTACAGATAAACCACTTGTAAAAGTGGTGTGCTCCTACATTTGAACTGTCCTTGGATATTCAAACAAGAAATAAAATTACAGTTACATTTTCTTATTGGTACACACTCCTTTTAAACATGCTTCAAAATTTCATTAAATTACTTAAAGCTTCTCACAAAGTTGCTAAAACAAAGCTTATTAATTCTAAATTACTTTAGTGCTTTTTTATTCCCTTGATAATACACCCCTGAGGATGATGTTGCCTCACTATTACAGTTCATCAAGCCAGGGGCAGTGCAGATGCTAATTAAATTTTTTAAGCGATCATTAAATAGTTTGTACTTCACAATGACCATGACCTCCATGCAACAAGTTAATTGAACTTAGTTGTAGGAAAACAAGAGAATGAATGTGGATTGCAGAAGTCACTGCCAGAAATCTGTGACTAGAGTGCTTGTAAAATACATGGTTCTCTTTTCACAGGCCTTTCTTAGTGACTGTTCTACTTAATCTTGATAAAGTGGGTTGGATTAGATGACCTTTAAAGGTCCCTTCCAACTCAAACCACTCTATGATTCTATACGTGTATGGACAAACCTCCTGCATTATCCCTCCTTATCTGTGCAGCATAATTCTTGACTGTTTCAAGGGATGACAGAGCACTGGAACAGGCTGCCCAGAAAGGCTGTGGAGTTTCTTTCTCTGGAGACTTTCAAAACCCTCCTGGGCATGTTACTGTGCTACCTGCCCAGTATGAACCTGCTCTGGCAGAAAGGTTGGACTAGATGATCTCCAGAGATCCCTTCCAACACCTACCATTCTGTGATACTGTGATTCTGCAGCTTCTCTGCAGCCCCATCCTTGACCAGCAAAAGAGAAATCAGTTTCTAAGGCAGCTCATGAACACTAATTTTTCCAGCTGTTGTGTGCTGCAGAAGTTGCTCTGCCCACTGAAAGTCCATGAATAACATCTTTCCTTCCTGTGTAGTAGAAAACAGTTACTCTAGTTATGCTTTGTGATGTTTTGGGTGGAAGCTATACAGGTGTTATTACTGGAGAGAGATCCTTGTAAGAAAAGCCCGTCTGTAGATGGGCTTGTAACAAGGAATATGATATGGTCCATACAATAATTAATCTCACTAACAGAATGAGCTATGGCCTTTCAATTACCTAATTTCACACTTCTTTTTTTTTCTAAAAAATTAGTCTCTTTTAACATACTTTTTGATGGTGTTGATGTCAGAAGAAAGGAGGAAATTTTTACTGTTTACATTTGCCTAAAACACATGCTGCATAACATTGTGTGGCACACAAAAAAAACATACACCCAGATTTCTTCCAAAGAGGAACTTTTTGAAAGAGGCAGAATCTTGTAATGGCAACCTGAAGTCAACTGAAGCCGGAAACATCACCCAGTTCTTTGTCTGTATGCCAAGTATGCAGCTTATCTGATTCACAGTATGACTGTCCACATTTAGGCCTAAACAGGCATCCTCTGTAGTTGGAAAAAAAAAAAAAAAAAAAAAAAACCCAAAACTTCTGAGCTTTTAAAAAGGAAGCAAAGTACAAAAGAGAGATATCTCACTAAAGGACTGGATTTCTCTGGGAAATGAACAAACATATTTCCAGAAGTATAGCAGTGCTATCAAGTTGCACTTTTATGTCTCTTATTCAGGCAATGCCTTTGTGCAGTGTTTGCTACTTTTTCACTATTGTAGCAAAAGACAGAGGATAATGTTTATCAACAGCGTGTTTGTTTCTTGCTATCTTGGTGTCACCCACTTGCGATAACTTTTGACTTTTTTTATGTGTGTGCATATAAGTATAATTAGAATGAAGAAGTACAGTCGTCAGTTGCATTTCTTACTGGAGAAGACAAGATAAGAAATGTATCATTCCCTTAATGCTAAGTTTATAGAGTGTTTTTTTCTCTACCACTCTTCCACCTGCATAGAGCCAGAGGGAAAATGCTGTCTGTAGAATACTGTCAGATCTCAAACTACAGGCACAAAAAACTGTCTTATAGGAAACATGCATTAAGTTCACAGTGTCTCTGAGGCAGCAGTTTTACAGTCAGTAGACACTGATCAGAGAGCAGGCAGAAACATGTTTGGGGTCATATTAAATGGTATGATTCAGTGTCCTCTTAGGAATGGTTAAATCTTGCCCAGAGTCCATTGACTTCTGGCATGGATGAACTTGGACTTGCGTTCAGGTTTGGGTCTGTATCTGGAAGGAAGTGTAGACTATCCAAAACAAGCCTTGTCTGTATGAAACCCAACAAATAAGGATTATGCAAATTAGGCTTAAAGCAAAACAAGAAGACTTGCTCCAATGCAAAATGATCTTTTTGTATGATAATGACAAGCCATTAGTTTCCTTTCACAGATAACAGTAATCTGCTCTGGGGCACAACTCTGGAGGAAAGGAAACCTCTTTTTAGGTTCTGACTCATTATCCCTAGGCAACCTGACTGCTGATACCCACATACTGACTTGCCAGAATGGTGGGTTTGGCTACCGAAGAGTAGATGGGCAGTTGCATATTTTACTTTGGAGAAAAAGGTGATCTCTGCTGAGGTGGAAGGTAAGTCTGTCTTCCACTAAACATATTTTTAAATCACAGTCTCTGTTTTCAAACCAGTAAGCTCTGTTAAGCTAACAAGAAGTGCACTTGCCTGCAACAATTCAGTGGTGGGTTAGCCTTGCATATAACAGAAATCACTGACACATATTAAGAAAAAAAGCTTTTCCTTTTGAAGACAACCAAGAGTAATATCCATCTCAAAATTGTACAGAATTTGGACCTCTCTGAGTTCTCACCATTTCTTGTTACAAATATTTCTTGTTAGAAAATGATAAATAAGACAATAAAATTGGATTTGTTTTGACTTCTTTGCACTTTTAGAGCATATTTATGCTTTCTGTCTAGATTAATGCATGTCTGAACCTCAGTTCTGCCTAATGAGATAGAGGAATATCCTACTCCTGGCACGCCATCTAGTTTCTGTTGTATTTACGACTAGACATCCTCTTGGAGTAGAGCCAACCCTCTTGGTGGAGCTTGATCTCCCCCGTATACTTAGTGGAAGTTGTGAGATACTTGGCATAAATTGTGAGATGCTTAATGTAAATTGTTACTCTCTGGTATTCTGTCTCCAGTCAAGGGAGGTGCAGTGCCTTGCAGCAAACATCTCTGCAGTCAGGCTGTGTTTGGACACCAGACACCAGCAGGCTACGAGATGAGACCCTAGTAGCTGGTCCCTGCTAAGCAGGCATGATGTGCACTATTTTGAGTGGTCATTCTGTTGTTTGTGTTTTTCTTTGAGAATGTTGAGAAACTCCTGGGGCTACAATGTCTGGTACTATTTTAAACACAGCTGAGAATCCTTGCACACCTCTATTATATTAAGTAACTTTCTTGTACTTTTTTGTGCATAGATTACAACCACTTGTAGGTTCTTACTATCTTTTGTTATCACATTGGATGCTCACATATTTAGTGCCTTTATCCTTTCATGTTAAATACATGTACCTCCAAAAATAGGTGAGCAACCTATGCTTATTTTCCTTCTGAGCTGACTATTTCTTCTTTTAGTTAGGACATATCTAAAATAGAATATTCCAGTTGGTTTTAAATGTGCTAAAAATATCTATGTAGACTGCAATATAGTTGCACTCCATATAGTGCAATAATGTTTTGGTGTAAAAAGCTCAGAATGCAACAAGAATTTGTACTGAATTATATAGAGCATCGAATACTTTATGAAAGTAACAGCATCCGCTTGTTGCTGAGACAAGCTAGTTTTGAACTGCCAGTGTGTAAGATAAGAGGGGATCATTCTCTGGAGACACCTAAACAACTGTGTAGTTTTAAATGTAAAAAAAATTAATTTGTCCTTGCTAGAAGATACTTCATGTTTGGGTGTTTTAGGAGATCTTGGATTTTTTGAGAGGAGGTGACAGGAGTCAGGAGAGACTGGTTGTGGTAAATGATACATTTAGTGAAATGTCATAGTCATAACATGAATGTTCCTAATAATTGAATTTTACTGGTAGTATTGAACCACTGAATTATTGTTTTTCTCTGACTTGCATTACATTATTCTGCTGAGCATTGCATAAAAAAATTGAAGTTTTGATACAACGTATAAGACATTAAAAATAAGCACTTCATTGTATAGGTGGTTTAAAAGGAAGTGTGGAGAGTTTATGGTCAAAACAGAGGTGAAAGGCTAGAATAAGAAATGAGCTGTGTGTTTTTATAAGGGCCCTTTATTTCTAGATTTGAATACAATTTCAGTATTGATTACTTCTACAGTGTGTTCTAATAAACACCGGAAATGGCACTTAAACTTACAGAGAATTTCAAAGAAGCATCAGAAATACTATGGTTGTGAAGAATCAGTACAACCGTACAGGAAAAAAAAAACTTTGTTACACAGAGTGTTCTCAACAGAAGTTTGAAAAGGAGAAATATTTTCAACAGTGACCAGTGTCATTCAGACTTCTGCTTTTTCCTCAGTCAGGAGAAATGGACATTGTAAGTACGCAGGATTGCACCTAAAAATATTTTATTTCCTCCTGATAGCAAGCTTCAAGGTGATGAACATTGGTCATATAGGATCATAGAATCATAGAATGGTAGTGGTTGGAAGGGACCTCTAGAGATCATTGAGTCCAATCCCCCTGCCAGACCAGGATCACCCAGAGCAGGCCACACAGGCAGGTTTTGAAAGTCCCTACCTCTCTGGGCAGCCTGTTTTAGTGCTCTGTTACACTCACAGGAAAGAAGTTTTACCTTATGTTGAGGTGGAACTTACCATGTTCCAGTTTGTACCCATTGTCCCTCATCCTACCATAGGGCACCACTAAGAAGAGACTGGCCTCTTCTACTTGACACCCACCCTTTAGATATTTGTAAATATTAATAAGATCCCCTCTCAGTCTTCTCTTCCCCAGCCTAAAAAGCCCCAGGTCTCTCTGCCTTCCTTCATAAGATACATGTTTCAGTCCCTTAATCACCCTCATAGCCTCTGTTGGACCATCTCTAGTATTTCCCTGTCCCTCTTGAACTGGGGAGACTAGAACTGGACACAATACTCCAGATGTGGTCTCATTAGGCCAGAGCAGAGAGGGAGAAGAACCTCCCTCACCTGCTGCACACATTCCTCTTAATACATCTCAGAATACCACTGGCCTTCTTAAACACAAGGACACATTGCTGTCCCATGCGTAACTTATTGTCCACAAGGACTTCAAAGTCCTCCTCTATGGAGCTGCTTTTCAGCAGGTCAATCCCTAACCTGTACTGGTGTATGGGGTTATTCCTCGACAGGTAAGGGGGAGGTATATGACTCGATCAAGAAGTGTAAATGTTTTAACATGATCTATGTGATTTTTTGCTGTTATTTCTGATAATGCTTACATCAACTCAGCTTTTCAAACCATAGTTCATCTCTCTTATTCCTGTTATAGTAGTGGGTTGGATTGTTACAGAGTTGGGTCTGTTTCAGACACGTAGAAATCTGAGAAAATACTGACTGTTGGCAAAGAGATCTTTTTGTTGGAATCAACACAAAATGAGATGGCCTTAGAAACAAGGCCTTGGCTCTTCCTTGTGAATATTAAAGTGCATTATTTCAAACACATGAATGCTTCTGCTAATCTTGGCATATCTGCCTAAATGCTACTGAGGATATCCTTGTCATCTGGTAATCACCAAAGCAGAGCCTTAGTTATCTAATTATACTTGATAATCCCAGAGCTCTAGTGATGATTATAAATATATTGTGAAAAATCTCACTACAGGAGCTTTTGAAAGCTTGCATTTCTTTTGAAGAGTTAAAAAAACCCAAAAGTGTGTGTCAGGTCCTTAAAGGTTGTTTGGCATAGCACCTTAATTACCTTTAATTATCTTTTAGGTGCTTCATGTTGTAGACAGCATCTAGCAAAACTAGTGGCAAACCTAAGGCAACCACTTTGGAGAAAAAAGTGGTTGCTGTGTGTCTCAGTATAACTTTGTGTGCCTTTCCCCATATGTGAAGTCAGACGCTACTTCTGTTTCTTCCCCTTGCTTTACCTACCCAGATCTCCCATGAATTCAATATTTTCTTCATTTCCCCTCCTGTGAGAAAAGCTGTGACTTAGGGTTCAAGTTATACCTCAGAGTAAGACTTACGTCTTTTTTCCATGTCTTTGCTTGCACTAAATTCTCTCTCTGTTTATAATCCAAACATTGTTCTAGGTTTTGTCTGACTTGATTATTCTATTTGAGTGAGGAATTCATGTAGTCCTGGACATGAAAATCTGCTCACCTATCATTATGCTGAATTTAGAACACACTATTCAGTACTACAGTCAGCAGTTTGCCTATGTTTTTATGTTTGTATCCTGTCATCACTTGAATCTTCTCAGGGCTCAAGCTTCTCCCCCTCAAAAAGGGATTGTCTTTTCTATTCCCTATCCCTCAGGCTTGTCCTGTCACTCTTCAGAGCTCTGTTCTCCCTTTTATCCAAGGTCCAAGAATGAAGAAAATGTGCTGGTTTTGGTACCTATTCGGCATTGATGGTGACTTTTTTTTTTCCCATTATTTCAGTAGCTGTGCTTGTACAGACACCTCAGAATATATTGACTTCCTTTAGAAGAAAGGTTCAAGCAAATCTGCCTTTGTCTCCCTAATAGAGTACTTAAAGTACCTAACCAGATACTGCAACTTCATTCTCAAGGCAAGATTTATTGATACCAACATACTAGCTAAACTGCCCTACATACATAGTTAGAACAAATGTAGAGGTCTATATGTCCTAGGGATTGACCCTGACCTAAATTGGTTGATGAATGAGAAATTGTGAGATGACATCCCCTCAACATCCGGAGTAGGATAAAATCCCCATGTGGAGGTAGCACTGAGGTGGGACTTACCCTTTCACCATGGCAGGCTCCAGCCCCACCACTCACTCTCCACCCCCTCTGCAATAGCTTTTACATTTGTCACAAAATTATTAAAGATTAATTAGGCCAAAAAGACAGACTGAAAAGGAGCACGAATTTGTAGATGCATGGCCAGTGCCTTCAGGAGTGACTGGAAATACTCTAAATCCCATTTATATACTTTGTGCAGTAGCTGTGCATAAACCAGCATTGAGAATATTTCAAATTTTATTTTCAGCATAAAAAGTCTTATCAAGTAGGTATCAAGTCACGTTTTTTTTATGTAGTGAAAACATTTTTCAGCCCTATGGTGGGATGCAGAAGAAGCCCTGACTGGTGGCAGGGGAAGGTGCTGAACTCCAGCCACTCTTAGTAACTGCAGCACCTCTGAGTACAAATTTGAAAATGAGCATTTCCACACAGGTCATAAAGCAGAAGGCAAATGAAGTATTAAGTCTCAGAGGTGATGCCCTCCTCTCCCCTACCCACATGAGGCCTGCCATGTCCTGCCCAGCACGTGTGCCAGGCCCAGAGGGCACCAGCAGGTCCTGCCTGTCCCCTGACCTCCCCGCAGCCTGCCCACACCCGTATTTCCACCCAGTCCAGGCTGCCAGTTCCTGCCTGGGCTATGTTTTTGGTGTGCCTCCTCTTGTCTGCAGTCCGTCTCCTCCTGCTCCTGACAGGGCTGCCTGGAGGGCCTAGGGCTACTGGTGGGTGCTGTGCCCAGACATTTGTCTGCTTCTTTCAGGTATGTCTTTGTTTCTCATTTTGAGGAGGTGGACAGCCTGGGCAGAGAAGTATTTCTGTGGTGGAGCCCATGAAGATGCAGAGGTGGAGGGGCCACCAAGGCAGGCAATGTGAGTAGGCAGTGGTGCCATTTGTGTGCTGAGCCCTGCTTCAATCATCATATGAGCATTCATCTAATGACAGTTTAATTAATAACAGACCTTGGAGCAAAGACCAGGAAAAAAACCTTGTGAAGCTAAATCCCTTTCATGTTACTGCCAGCCCCTGAAACCCAATTACTGAACAGGGACTTTCAGTGGCAAGGTGAGAGAGGCTGCTCAGGACATCTCCCTGGGCAAGGAAACACTTCACAGAGAAGACTTTGAGCAGTGGTTCTTTCTTCTGCATACGAGAACATCCACCTGCTGATTGTTAATGGTGGTTGCTGGGACTCACTGCAGGGCTGTCCCTTGTCTGTCCTGTAATGAGCTAGTGTTAGGGAACTGATTGTCCTTGCAAAGAGAGATATTTCTTAGCAGTGCTACAAAAACCACCCCAAAACACAGAGTCGCATGGTTGGACTGTAGAGCAGACTGGCCAGGGAAGTGAAGCACCTCAGTCCTGTCAAAATGAATGCATGATGTACAGAGCTAGCCCGTTTGAGTGATGCCCATCAAAGGCACAGCCCATGGCATTTTGGTGTCTCCAAAGTAACTGCCAGCTAAATGGTGTTTTCAGGCTGAGTAGGTAATTTGCCTACATGAAGGAACTCTTCCCTGAATCTATCCCAGGTTCACACTAGCTGTCATTTGATTGCTACGTACCTCCTGATGGATACATTTGCTCTAAAGGACTCATAATAATTTATTCAAAATAAGTAATCTTTCATTGCTTCAAGACAAGCAAACTCTTTTGTTACTGTTATTGTGAATCTCCTCAAAACCAAAGCACTTTTACATAGTTCAGTCTTTAAATGTCCTCTTTTATTCTCATCCAGGAAAATTTAGATTTGATAACAGCCCAGGATTTTAGTATTTCATTTTATCTAAAGAAAACAGTCCAAGGAGGAAAGTCGTTGGTTTTATTCCTTTAATTGTGATTTTATTTTCTGAAGTAGAGCAGTGAATTCCTGTTAAAAATATATAACTGAAGTAAAATCATGTTATCTATAATTTTAGTGTTTTAGCAATACTTGAAGTAAAAATACACCTGTATGTACAGTTTTGCTCACCCACTACTTTTAAGCCTCAGTAAGAACAGTTAATGTTGTACGACAGTCAGCATTTTGCCTATATTTTTACGCATGCAATTTGTCATCGGTTCGTGCTTCTTTTGGTTTTAGCAATAATTTCTTAAATAATCTCTTCTTGCAGTGTTCTTTTAAAAAATTACTTTTCCTTCCTGAGGCTTCTTGGTAAAAGGCAGAAAGTGGCATAGTGGAAGAAGTATTATAAACTAAAGCAGATGGCATTTCAGTTTCAGAGAATATAATGAAGCTTGTACACAATGTTAATTGCCCCATAACTCATTGCATTTCTTTCACTCTGTTGAAAATTGAGACATTTCCAGGAGGAATGATTTTCACATAACTTAAGAAAGTATCAGTAAAATAACACACAAATTAATAAATTTTTTCCAACCTAGGAAAACTTGGAGAGGTCAATAAATTCTCTAATGTAAGGACTTTGGCTGGCTGATGTTTCTGAAGGTGTCTAGTCCTTTCCAATGTCCATGATTAAAATTCTCATTAACTCAGAGACTGTAAGCAATTCCAAGTACTGAAACATCATAGAGTCATAGAATTATTATGGTTGGAAAGGACCTCTAGGAACATCAAGTCCAACCTTCATCCCAACATCTCCCTAACCACTAGACCATAGCCTAAAGTGCTACATCTACTCGTTTTTAAAACACCTTCAAGGATGGTGACTCCACTACCTCTCTGGGCAGCCTGTTCCATTGCCCATCCACTCCCTCAGAAAAGAATTTCTTTCTAATATTCAATCTAAACCTCTCCTGCTGCAACTTGAGGCCATTTCCTCTCATCCTATCATTAGTAATTTGGGAGAAGAGACCGACACCAGCCTCACTACAACCTCCTTTTAGGTAGTTTTAGAAAGCAATGAGGTCTCCTCTCAGTCTTCTCTTCTCTAGAATAAACAACCTCAGTTTCCTCATCTGCTCTTCATAAGACATCTTTTCCAGACCGCTCCAGGACCTCAATGTCCTCTGTATACTGTGATGCCCAAAACTAGACACAGTACTCAAGGTATAGTCTCATGAGTGCTGAGTACAGGGGCATGATCATGTCCCTACTCCTGCTGGTCACACCAGTTTTGATAGAAGCCAGGATGTCATTGGCCTTCTTGGCCACCTGGGCACACTGCTGCCTCATGTTAAGTCAGCTGTCAACCAACACCCCCAGGTCCTTTTCCACCAAGCAGCTTTCCAGCCACTCTTCTCCAAGCCTGTAGCATTGCATGGGGTTGTTGTGACCGAAGTGCATGACCCAGCACTTGGCCTTGTTAAACCTCATACAATTGACCTCAGCCCATAGCTCCAGCCTGTCCAGATCCTTCTGCAGAGCTTCCCTACCCTCAAGCAGATCGACACTCCCACTTAATTTCATGTCACCTGCAAATTTACTGAGGGTGCATTCGATCCTCTCATCCACGTCACTGATAAAGATATTAAACAAGACTGATCCCAAAACTCAGCCCTGAGGGACACCGCTTGTGACTGGTCACCAACTGGATTTAACCCCATTCTCCACAACTCTCTGGCTCATTCAACCAGGCAATTTTTAATCCCATGAAGAGTCCATCTGTCTAAGCCATGAGCTGCCGGCTTCTCCAGCAAAATGCTGCAGGAAATGGTGTAAAATGCCTTCCTGAAGTCCAGGTAGACAATATCCACCACTTTTCCCTCATCCACTAGGCAGGTCACCTGGTCATACAAGGAGATCAAGTTTGTTAAACAGGACTTGCCCTTCATGAACCCATGTTGGCTTGGCCTGATCTCCCTGTTGTCCTGCATTTGCCTCGTGATCACCCACAAGATGAACTGTTCCAAAATCTTTGCCAGTACCGAGGTCAGGCTGACAGGCCTGTATTTCCCCAGATCCTCCTTCCTGCCCTTCTTGTAGATAGGCGTCACACTGGCAAGTCTCCAGTCATCTGGGACCTCCCCTCTTAACCAGTACTGCTGCTAAATGATGGAGAGAGGCTTGGCAAGTTCCTCCGCCAGCTCACTCAGCACTCTTGGGTGGATCTCATCTGCACACATAGACTTGTGGGCACTCAGTTGGCTTAGTAGGTCATTCACTGCTATTTCCTGGATTCTGATGGGATTATTCTGATCTCCATCCCTATCTTCCAGCTCAGGGGACTGAATACCTTGAGGATAACTGGACTGACTGTTAAAGACCAAGGCAAAGAAGGTATTAAGTACCTCAAACTTTTCCTCAACCTTGGTAACAATGTTCTCCCTCTCATCCAATAAAGGAAGGAGATTCTCACTCGTTCTTTTTTTGTTGTTAATGTATTTGTAAAAATGCTTTTTATTATCTCTTGCAGAGGTGGCCTGGATGAGTTCTAGATGAGCTTTTGCCCTCTTATTGTTCTTTCTACGTGACCTAACTAAATCCCTATACCCTTTCTGAGTAGCCTGCCCCTTCTTCCAGAGGTGGTGGACTCTCCTCTTTCTCCTAAATCGCAGAAAAATTTCCCTGTTCAGCCAGCACGGTCATTTTCCCCGACAGTTTGTCTTATGATACATGGAGACAGCCTGCTGCTCCTATGCCTGTAAGAGTTCCTTACTGAAAAGAGTCCAGCTTTCCTGGACCCCTTTGCCCTCTAGGACTGTACCCCAAGGGACTTTCTCAACCAGTGATCTAAACAGGTTCAAGTCTGCCCATTGGAAGTCCATGGTAACAGTTTTGCTGCTCCTCCTCCTTACTTGGCAAAAACCTAAGAACTCTTATTATTTCATGGTTGCTAAGCCCAAGATGGCTTCCATCACCACATCACCCACCGATCCTTCTCTGTAAATACCAAGTCTAGCAAGGCACCTCCCCTGGTGGGCTCACTTACCTGCTGAGTCAGGAAGTTATCTTCCACACACTCCAGGAGTCTCCTGGACTGTTTCCTCTCTGCTTTGTTATATTTCCAGCAGATGTCTGGTAAGTTGAGGTCCCCCACAAGAACAAGGGTTTGCGATATTGAGGTTTCTGACAGTTGCCTATAGAACATTTCATCAATGTCTTCATCCTGCTTGGGTGGTCTGTAATAAACTCCCAACAGGGTATCTGCCTCATTGGCCTTCTTCAACTTTACCCATAAGCATTCAACCAGTCCATCACACTTGTTGACTTCCACACAATCAAAACACTCCTTAATATAGAGGGCCACCCCACTGTCCTTTCTATCTTGCCTATTCCATTTGTAGAGCTTATAGCCATCCACTGCAGCACTCCACTCATGAGAGTCATCCCACCATGTTTCTGTGATGGTGACTCTGTCATAGCTGTGGTGCTGCACAATGGCTTCCAGCTCCTCCTGTTTGTTGGTCATGCTGCCTGCATTACTGTAGATGCACTTGAGCCGGGCTAACCACTTCATTCCCAACAACTGTCTGCCACTCTTAGGCTCAACTCTTGCTGGC
Source organism: Todiramphus chloris collaris (assembly GCA_025345505.1). Lineage (NCBI taxonomy): Eukaryota > Metazoa > Chordata > Aves > Coraciiformes > Alcedinidae > Todiramphus > Todiramphus chloris. The sequence goes on from JANVCC010010204.1 coordinate 5,895,874, forward strand.
CCTGCTTTGTCTGCTTTCCCCTTTGGACCTAGTTTAAATCCCTTTCAATGACCCTAGCCAGCTCATATGCCAAGATTCTTTTCCCCCTTTGAGACAGATGAACTCCATCTGTAGCCCCCAGACCCCATGCAATGTAAACCTCCCCATGTTTGAAAATCTACCTGTTGCACCAGTCTCCCAGCCACGTGTTAATCGGGTGGGTCATGGAATCACAGAATCACAGAATCACTCAAATTGGAAAAGACCCTTGGGATCATCATGTCCAACAATTAGCACTACTCTACAAATTCACCCTAGACCATGTCCCCCAACACCACATCCAAGCGATGTTTAAACACATCCAGGGACGGTGACTCAAACACCTCCCTGGGCAGCCCATTCCAGTATTTCACTACTCTTTCCATGAAGAACTTTTTCCTAATGTCCAGTATAAACCTACCTTGTTCCAGCTTTAGGCCATTCCCTCTGGTTCTGTCCCTAATGACCTGAGAGAAGAGACCAGCACAAGCCTCTCTACAATGTCCTTTCAGGTAGTTGTAGAGAGTGATGAGGTCTCCCCTCAGCCTCCTCTTCCTCAAACTAAACAGACCCAGCTCCTTCAAACAATCCTCATATAATCTATTTTCCAATCCCTTGACCAGCTTCATTGCCCTCCTCTGCACCCGCTCCAGCACCTCGATATCTCTCTTGTACTGAGGTGCCCAAAACTGGACACAGTACTCGAGGTGAGGCCTCACCAGTGCTGAGTACAGGGGGACAATCACCTCCCTGCTTCTGCTGCTCACACTGTTTCTGATCCAGGCCAGGATGCCATTGACCTTCTTTGCCACCTGGGCACACTGCTGGCTCGTGTTCATTCGCCTGTCTGTTATAACCCCCAGGTCCCTCTCCGCCAGACAGCTCTCCAACCACACTGCCCCAAGCCTGGAGCTGTGCATGGGGTTGCTGCGGCCCAAGGGCAGGACCTGGCACTTGGCCTTGTTGAAACTCACACCATTAGCAGTGGCCCAGCGATCCAGTCTATCTGTCTCTCTGGAGAGCCTCTCTATCCTCATGCAGATTGACACATCTGCCTAACTTGGTGTCATTTGCAAATTTACTGATGGTAGACTCTGTGTCTTCATCAAAATCATCAATAAAGATGTTAAATAGAAATGGCCCCAGCACTGAGCCCTGAGGAACACCACTTGTGACCTGCTGCCAGCTGGATTTAGTACCACTGGCCACTACTCTCTGGGCATGTCTGTCCAGCCAGTGCTGATCCAGCAGATCGTATTCTCATCCAGGTCATGGGCAGACAGTTTTTCCATTAGAAATCTATAGGGAACAGTGTCAAATGCTTTCCAGAAGTCCAAGTCGACCACATCCACAGCCTTTCCCTTGTCCAGTAGTTGGGTCATCTTGTCATAGAAGGAGATCAGACTCATCAGGCAAGATCTGCCATTCCTAAACCCATGCTGACTTGCACTTGACAGCTGGTTGCCCTCTATACAACTTGTAAGAGCACTCAAGATGTTCTGTTCCATGACCTTCCCTGGTTTCAAGGTCAGACTAACAGGTCTATAGTTACTTGGATCCTCCTTTCTGCCTTTCTTGTAGATGGGCGTCACATTTGCTACCCTCCAGTCCATTGGGACCTCCCCAGTTAGCCAGGACATTAGATAAATAAGGGAAAGTGGCTTGGCAAGCACATCCGCCAGCTCTTTCAGCACCCTTGGGTGTAACCCGTCCGGTCCCATATATTTGTGTGCATCCAAGTTGCGTAGAAGATCCCTGACCAGCTCCTTTTTAATCAATCCTCTTTAAGTCTTCCTTCGTCTTTCAGTATTCTTCCCTGCCACTGAAGGAATTGAGAACACCACCTGGGCTCCTGAGCCCTCAAGCAATCTCCCCAGGGCCCTGAAGTCTTTTTTATTTTCAGGTTTCTCTCTGTAACCTTGTCATTACCAATGTGGGTAACCACTATAAGTTGGTAGTCTGATGTCCATACCAGACCAGACTGATTCCTGGTAGTATCTCTGACCCTGGCCCCAGGGAGGAAACAGACTTTCCTATGGTGTGTATCTGGCTGGCATATGGGGCCCTAGGTTCCTCTCAGAAGGGAGTCACTGACTACAATTGCCCTTCTTTTTTTCTTGTTAGAGCTAGTCCTAATGCATGGGGGAGACCAACTTACCTTGGGTGACCTCCTCAGATGGACCTTCATCTCCACTGTCATTTGTTTGTCCCTCCATTTTCAGAGACCCATATCTGTTGTACAAGGGCAACTAGGAAGGGGAGGGAGGCTGAGAGGAGATTCATCTGCCTCGCTGAGAAGGGACCTGTTTCTATTCCCCCTCATCTCTTAGGTCCCCTCTCCTTTTACCTGATGGCAAGGGAGGAGGGGATCCTCTCTTTCTAACAGAGCCTCCACCTGTTGCCCTATCATCAACGTACAGAGATCATTGAGATACATCATCAAGATGCATCATCAAGATAAAGAGTTGAACTGACTCATCTACACTCCCTCAATCACTTCCTTTGGGAGCTGTCAATAACATCACAAAATCGCAGAATTTCCTAGATTGGAAAAGACCTTTAAGATCATCTAGTCCAATCATTAATCCAACATTGAGAAGAGCTTGACTAAACCATATCCCTAAGCACTACATCTACATGACTCTTTAATACCTCCAGGGATGGAGACTCAACCACTACCCTGGGCAAGCTGTTCCAGTGCTTGATAACCTGCTCAGTAAAGAAATTCTTCCTCATATCCAATCTAAAGTTTCCTTGGTGCAAGTTCAGACCATGTCCTCTTGTTCTAAAAAGTTATTAAATCAGTTTTGAACAATCATCCTGGTCATTTGAGGATAGTTTTCTCCACTATTGAAGCTGAAATAAACATTGTGGCAAAAATTTAAATGCCTTTTCAGAACATAGGGTAATTTAAGTGTTTTCTTTTAATGATCTTTCGTATAGTTTCAAGACGGTTCTGTTTCACCAAAGACAACTGACTCATAGTTCACTTCAGTGAAGGAATAATGTATGTACGTACTACTGTGACAGAGTAAATAACACTGGTAAACTAATTAGCAAAATCAGTTGTATTTTTAGGGATGAATAGAATGGTATTAGAGCTGAGATTCCAATTTCTGGATTGGGCACCAGATGATATGAATATAACTGAGATACAAAACAACTTTATTTTATGCTATTATTAGTCTCTGAACTGTCTTATCCCTTGCAGTCTTTCCTCTCCCATTTTTTCTGTCCACATTCTTGGATTATAACTCTTTGGCAAGGTATGTATTTAAAACTGATTAATTTTGTATTCATTCTTTAAGATTGTGTTACTAAATTGTACAGAACACTTACCGTCAGCCTTATATGACATATAGAAACAGTTGTCAGTGATAAATCTTGCATGTGCTTCAAAATTGGATAAAATGTTTATATCTGATTCTAGTCTGTGCTACAGCATTATTGAGAACAGTTATTACAATGCAATACAGCACAATTGGTATATACAGATGGCTGTTTATTAACCACAAGATGATAGTTTAACACAAACCCTTCCTACTTAGTTTTGCTTTAACTACAAGTGCTTAAACTACTATCTTCAGATATCCAGGAGTGATTTTTCTCTTCCTCAAAACCAAAAATTACACTGTGTAGTAATAACCTAATTCACAAAGAAATCTCTCATCCATATGAGAAAGTAAACTAGTATTTGGAAGATATGGACATGAATTTGAAGCTATATTAGCAGGAGGGGGAAGTTTATTGCAGGTGCTTACTTATGTTGAAATATTTAACTATATTGATGATTCTATGATTATTTTTAAAAATTTAATATACTTTAAAAGTGAAACACAATCAAATAGATTGTTAGGTTAAATTGGAACATCAAGGTTATACTGTGACACCAACAAAAGAGAGTTGGACTCCATCTGGTCCTTCACACAGTGCCTGTAGGAGACTTTGCTTCGTTAACCTCAAAGCACTGACTTTGACTGTAGTCAAAAAGGGTATTTGTAACTTCTTTCTGCAACTATTCTATTTTCCTCCAGTGTATTTTTTATGAGCTTGGGAACTATGCAATCACATTGTCTGTGCCTTGTTTTACTGTATATTTCAGCTATGTGAACATGATGCCTTTATAAGAAAATATGTCATTGCTTTTTGCTTTGATACTGAAGGAAATCTCTTTGCACAATGGAGTTTAAGTCTTCTGTACAACTGCTTGCAGAGCTTGCAGCCTGGCAGACAACGGAACAGTGAAGACTGTGTGAAATTGAAGTCAGTCACAAGCAGAAACAAGCAGGTAATCTGGGGCCATCCTCCAGCCCACAGCAGAGGAGGAAGGTCTGGTTACCTCATGACACTTGAAACTAGTTTTATGGGGCAAATGGGTTTCAGAACATGTGCATGCACTTTCGAAGGACTGACAGTTTGCCTCCAGCTATTGAGAGAGCAGCTGAGGCTGTGTTCAGGGATCTCATCTCTACAATTAACTATCCTCCAGCTCTGAGTGTTGCAATAAATTTTTGCCATGTGCTATTATCTGTAACAGTGAACAGTGCACTGATAAGGTGACAAGGGAATGTTTCTTGGAATAAATAATCTAGAATTCAGCTTTTGCTCTAAAAGCACAGTTGCACAGGAAAGGAAAAAAAAAAAAAATGATGGAAGGCAACTTTTGAATTAAAACCAAACCATCCACTTTTGTTGTCCACTTGGCTTATGTACCTGGCATATTTTCTTTTTTGTTCACCTGTTATGTTTAACACCCCCACATTTTCCAAAGCCCTCAACTCAGCCATGTCCCAGAAGACCCCCCCAAAAAATGAAATTGCACTGATCAATTTGAGGAGCAGTCCTAGAACCCATAGCGTCTGTATAGCCAAAAGGCAATTTTTAGCTTTCAAAAATACTGAATATACAAGGCCTCAGATGTCTAACTGAATAGTTGTGATTATATACAGTTAGAGGGTAGTGGTACACACTTTCTACTGTTTGTTTCTCACTTGGATGTCTATTATTTGCTATGATATCAGAGACGAATACGTATCAAGGTGGGGTTTAGCAAATCCCATCACTTCAAGTCCTTTGTACACTTTGTAGTATAATGTTATGAAGCAAAAGCTTACTCCTTTGCTCCCCATTATTTCTGGATGTAAATCAGAAAGTAAACACACAGAATATTTATTAAGAGCAGCCCTGTGCAGAAGGAGTTGGGGGTACTGGTAGATGAAAAGCTGGACATGAGCCAGTAACATGAGCACACAGCCCAGAAAGCCAAACATATCCTGGGCTGCATCAAAAGCAGCATGGCCAGCAGGACAAGGGAGGTGATTTTCCCCCTCTACTCTGCTCTGGTGAGACCCCACCTGGAGTACTGCATCCACCTCTGGTATCCTCAGCATGCAGAAGGACATGGATCTCTTGGAGTAGTGCAGAGGAGGGCTAGAACACCTCCCTTATGAGAACAGATGAGAGAGTTGTGGGTGTTCAGCCTGGAGAAGAGAAGATTCCAGGAGACCTTCTCGTGGCCTTTCAGTTCTTAAAGGGGCCTACAAGAAAGATGTGAACAATCTTTTTAGTAGGCCTGTGAGATAGGATAAGGGGTAACAGTTTTAAATTAAAATAGGGTAAATTTACACTAGATAATAAGAATTTTTTTTTACAATGAGAGTGGTGAAACACTGGAACAGGTTGCCCAGAAAGGTGGTAGATGCCCCATCCCTGGAAACAGTCAAGGTCAGGTTTGGCAGGGCTTTGAGCAACCTAATCTAGTTGATGTCCTTGCAGGGGGAGGTTGAACTAGATGACCTTTAAAGGTCCCTTTCAATCCAAAATATTCTATGATTCTGTAATTTTATGATTCCATGAATATTCAAAGAAAGCCACAAAAGGCTACATAAAATGCTTTATCCTTTGGACTCACTGGGAGAAGTTTTATTCCAATACAATGGTTTTTTACCAGTACAAAGTATTTCAGGATAACCTGGGTAAATCAACTAAAAGATAAAGCTGAATACCACAGCAGACAATGAATGAGTACAGTGTATTACAGCAGCAATGTCTGTATGCCTAATAATCTTCTCTTTTACAGCCATTTTCATTGATCTTTTTTTTTACCATTTGAGAAACATGGTACTAAAGAACACTAATAAAATATGTCAGTCAAGTATTTTTGAGAGTTAAGAATTTCCAAACTCCAGAGGTACTCAAACTATACCTCATTTTCCTGGACATTCTTCTTATTTATTCCTTATTCCTTCTTAGGAGAGTATGAGAGTGATAACAGAACAATTACTCTTTTCATCAAGTAACAAAAATGCCTCCTCAGGGAGATCTTGAATTATTTATTCTGGTTAATTGTGTGGATTGACTTTTTTTCCCAGCAGAAAATAATCTCCTTCACTGAATAATGTGGCTAGTGTATTCACTTCAGATATGGGAAAGTTGAACCGAGTTCCTTCCTCTTCAGGAGACAGATCTTATGCTTCTAAACAGAGGGACATAAATGCCCATCTCTCAGACGAGTGCTCTTGCTCTGTGCTTGTAAAGCTGTTTCTCTGTCTAAACAGAAAGTATCTTGAGCAAGGACCTGGAATCCTCCTGAGTGAATGTTCAAACAACGGAGCCGAAGGTTCCTTACTTCTCTGTTCCAATCAAGGATAGAATAAAACCAAACCTGGCTTCTGACAACTATTCTAGCTAGGAGCTGGGTGAATTTTGTAGAGTGGGGTGCTCTTGTTGTTTTGCTCCCTGTGTAATACTTAATAAAAGTTGAAAGCCCAAGATGTGAGACATTGACACGAGGTCTCCTCAGGCCTTGTAAGCTACAGAATAAAAGAATATTTCTTCATACTGCAATTTTACAACTTCTTGGTTTTCCTGAAATGACTGTCCCAAAATGAAACTTTATGTTTCAGGCTGAAAAGATCAATTTTGTGTTAAATGGACCAGAACTTCTCTATTTCCTATTTCAATCACAAAAAGAGATGACAGTTTAGCTTGATACAAACCACATATGGCTGCATACCAACATCATCCTGATGAATATTTTATAACAAAAGCAAGCATAAGGGGTGGGACTATAGAAAAATTGTTATGGATCTGTAAATGTCTCCATGAATAATTTTCCTACTATTTACCCAGCTCTGCTCTTATGACTGAGTTTACTGAAATGCGTAAATTGGTTCTGAGTATTTTAGGAGACTATTCAGCTGTATTTCTCTTTAGGCATTCTCTTGTCGATATGAAATATTGTGCCAAGAGCTATATCTGTGTAGTTACAGAATTTAGATAATTATGTAGGAAGATGAAAAATTAATTTGTTAAGAAAATAAAAATAGGTTTTATAGTATAGAACTGTCCATAGCTGCACAAAAAAAAAAAAAATTACTAAGACACAAGAACTAAGTTACATCTCCTTATGTAACATTCTATCACTCTTTGGCACACCAAAACCTCATAGAGCATCTTTATAAAACCACAGTTGTTTAAAGACAATGATGGACATATTACTGATTTCAGAGAATGGCAAATGGATGAAGAAAAGTTTGTTGAAACATTATCAGCTCTTTATTTCACAGGAAATTTCACCCCTTCAAAGTATTTCTTTTCAAAGAATACATTCAAAGAAAATATTGCACCTTTTCAGAATATTTTCCGATGTTTAAAATATTTTGAAAGATTTATGTTTTAGCCTCATGGTTTTCACCATTTTGAAAAAAAGAAAAGAAAGCATCAGACTGAAAATACTATATAAAAATATAAAGTTACTGAAGTTTACATTTAGAAAGCAGGAATAATGACCTAGTTTCAATTGTGGCTGTTTTTCTGTACTATTCCCAAAAAGCAAGGATAGTTGTATAATTGAGTTAATGTATTTACACAACTATATACTTTGTTGTGAATGTTAGAAGAAATTGGTACTTGCACTATTCAAGCTTTGGTATAAACACACTATAAGCCTTGTAAAGCAACCTTACCAGTCATCTATATTTTATAATATATTTAATTAATGTTTATGAGCGTTATGGGACAGAATAAAATTCAACTGAAACAAATGAGGCTCCAACAGATTTTGTAAAGTGGGTTACTTCACTGCTGGCAGCCTTGATCTCATTTCAGAGAAAAATCAAAGCAGAATTAAGAAAGGAAAGAGAAAAAGGTCACACAGAAGATCTGAAAAACACACTTAATACAGAAGCCTCTTTTTTTTTCACACCCTTTTCCATATTCATTTTGTGTGTTTGAATATGACACACCTCTAGGCCAAGTTAGAGGAATTGCCTACAAGAAGGTATCTTTATTTTACTTTTGGGATATAACCTTGGTCTTACTGTTTTGTGTATCAGAGAAGGAACTGAGAAGGTAGATAGCATTGTGAATGCTCAAACCATTAAGAACTGTTTCATCAGTGGGCATATCCCTCACAAAGGCATTTCTGAATCTTTTGAGCAACGACAGTGAATTATTTTGGTATCCTTTTCAAGAATATATTGTATTTAAGAAGACTTCCTTTTAATATTAATTTAAATAATATCACTAGAAATATATAGAAATAACATTACTGGAATAAGCAAAGCTTCACCAGGCTGATAGAAAATGCCATTTTTAATATGTTGGACACAAACATATGGGTTTTAAAACTCAAAGTATGGATGTGGCACAACAATGCATAATTTGTTGCGCTTGCATCAGTGGAACTACTCATGCTGAAAGCTTAGACGTGATTTATAAAAGCCAGGTCTTAGTAATTAATGTTAATAACCATGGACATTATGTTTTTAATAACCAAGAATTCTGACATGAATTAAAAAAAAAATACATCAAGGAAATATTTCTTCTCTTCCAAGTAAAAGAAATCTTACTCCTTTTTTTCCCATTTCTGAACTTTTTTAATGAACTCCTCTACCTTTTTCATCCCCTTCCTCCCTTCCATTCTCCTCCACCACATTGCAGATATACCTCATACAGATTTTTTTTTTGTAAATATTGCACACTTTCTTCTGCATTTGATACATGTCCTTGAGGGGTGCCAGGTTTTGTGTCATTGACACTCTGCTTCACCCATTTCCTATCTTGTAGACAGCCAGCGCTTTCTCCACTGGACATCTGAACTGGCCATCTACTGAAAAGCATTTTGAAGTTAGTACATGGTTTTAAAAGGAAAGACATCCACTCAATATGTGATGATCATTATTTTGTACACAGTGTATCAAATACATGAAAGGCAGTAGATATGGTTCTCCAAATACTTTAGTGGTTTTGATCTATAACTCCACAGACTTTTTGCCTAAGATTTTTCAGTTGTTCCAGACTGTTAGGTTATTGCAGAGACTGCAAATTTTTACTAGTTTAGATTACGGTGTTATTTAGCTTAACACTGACTTCTGCATTCTGGTTACTGTTGGCTCACACTGTACTTCAGGGTTAAAGTAATAGGGAAGCCAGAAAACAGGTTGACCTGTAGTAATCGTGAACATGGCTTGCAAAGAAATTATCCGACTAACTATTAAAAGATATAGTCAATAGGATGAATACTGTACACTTTGGCTGTGTTTCACAGCAGCTAAAGAACTAAGCTAAACCCCACACAGAGTACTCCCTGGTATGAGTTTAATGCTAAATACAATGTCTGAGCTATTACTTATAATGAAAAAAAATGTACTCTGGCTCCTGCCAGGTTTTACCAGATGAGAAACAGACAAAGAAGATGGCTTATAAACAATTAAAAAACCAAAACCCTTTTCTTAGCCATAGAGGCACTGGGCAGGAAACTGTGGGGAAGTGACTATGGAAGACACCTATATGGAGTCTGAAAGTTAGGCTATTTTATGTAAGCTTGGGGTGCTTTTCATAAGAGTTGGATGAGACAGCTGTGTACACTCGTTAATTACTGTAAATGTCACTTTATTTTACGTATAGTTCCTTAAGATGAAAGAGTGCCTTGGTTTAAGAAGACTGACTGAACATTGCATTAGCCCCCTGTTTCAATCTTCTGGAGGGAACAAATGCAGGCACCCAAACCTGATTACATATGTGAGGTTAAACACAGTTGGTTGTGCAGCAATAGCTGAGCAAACACTAAATGAGTTTGCTTGGGCACAGGAAGAAGTGTAGTTGCAGCAGCATGAAACTCTCTGCATGTGCTAATTTTCTCTTTTTCAGCCTGTCATTTAGAGTTTGGTCAAAGATCAAAACACTACCCCACAGTTTGCAGTATAAATGAGACATGGTCTACTGATGGAATTAGTCCTTGGTTTCTACAGGCTAATACTGCAAGGTGCTGAGTGCACACTATCAATTGCAGCTAAACTGAGGGTACTTAATTCCTTTTAATGTAGGGTTACAAATTCTTAGTTAAGATCAGGCATGGTCTGGCTGCAATGGAGGCTGTTATAGCAGGATAGCATCAGTACCTGATAACAGATGGTGACATGGTGAATCATATTTACTGTTGCAGAAAATGGACTAAATGGAATATTTTTAGCAAGGTAAGTATTTTACAGTTTGAGTACTTTCTGACATGACTATTGGCAATTAAGAAATTGCAATCTGGATGTAGGAAACAGAGTTTTATTTAAAGGCTTTAAACATGTATTTTCTCAGCAATTGAGAAATTTGTCAGGTAATAAGTTCAGCTGAGTTAAATGACACCAGTAATACTTTGGATTTCACAAGTAGTCTGTGTACCCTTGAGACATTCACTAAACATTATCTTCTGGTACTAAATGTGAATTGGGAGCAGCACTGCTAACATGCTGTCCACAGGCTGTAAATGCAGCTATTCCACAGGCATAGCTAAACCATCCAGGTTCCCTGTGCAGGGAACAGGAGCAGTAAAGCTCTCGGAAAGGGGATTTAGAATAGTTGTAAAGGGAGCACAGCCCATGGCCAAGTAAGCAATGGAGCTGAAATTCTGCCTATTGTCTGGGATAAGGTGCTTATCAGCACCCTTCTGAAAGGCCTCAGGCTGACTGGGAAGGCATTTGCTAGGCTCTAGCAAGATTATGTACCTTCAGCACCAACCACTGCTTGGCTTTAGGGTGCAACTCTGTTAAGAGAAAGCTGCAGAGACAGTAAGCATCAACTTAATGTCAGCCTATCAGTATAGACTCACAACTTTTGACCTGAAGAGAAAAAATTGAGATAGCAGGCTGCAGCGTAATCAAGATGGAGGCCCCGTACTTGCCTTACTGAGCATTGTCACAGTTAGTCAGAAATGTCCATGATTCATGGAAATAATAAGGATGCTGGCAACAGGCAACTCACTTCAGGACCTGGCAGGAAACATAGGGTTCCCTTTCTAGATCTGTTTGTGACTGACACCAGAAACTCATGGAAAAAAAAAGGTTTAGAAGTATTTCTGTTTGCCTCTCTTACAAAACTCCAATTTCTGTAGAGAAAGCTCCATTTTAGCACTCTTCCTTATGAAGTGAGATGCCAATAGCAAGGTAAAAGAGGGGAAAGGAATGGATGGGATAGATGGAAGAGTTGAAGAGGGAATAATGAGGGGACTAGAAAAAGAAATAAGGTCTTAATGGTGTAAGAGCTACTGAAGAAAGGAAAAAGGAATAGGAGAAATGAGGCTAACAGGCAGACGCTGAAGGATTAGGTGACATTAGTAACCGAGGAAAAACCAGCTAAAACCATCACTAGAAAGCGTAATGCCATGAGTGTGGCATTGTGTTGTCATTTAGGACTCTGACTGAATGATTTAACAAACGTTTATCACGCCAGCAGCCACAGACTTTGCCATTGTGGGCCTCAGTGACATCTGGAAGGATGAGTACTTGGCCTTTGATGGAGAGTTCAGAGGTCACTGTCATAGCAATCCACACATTTTTGTGTAGCAGCTGTAGATGTTTTGTCTTGTTTGAGCTGACTATTGCTGCTGCTTAATAGTTTTTGGGGTTTTTTTTAAGAAAAAAAATACAGTTGCTTTGGAAATTTCAACACCGAATTGAAAAAGATACACTTCAGTCCTCCAGTACATAACTTCAATGCTTTTATATTTTTTTCCTCCTTTGCTACTCAAAAAAAACCCAAATAAAATATGTAAGGTTAAAATATGTTAGCTGAAGATTTTTTCACCCCCTAGACTAGATGAGACAGCTTAAAATAATTTTTAGAAACTCACGGAGGATTAAACAGGTGATAGTTTAAGCTATTATTTCATACTGTATTTAAGTAATTACTTCCATTTCCATCATGAAAAAATATTTAAAGCTTTTATTAAGAATTAAGCAGTATTTTAGTTCATGCTATTAAATTTTGTAATTCTTTTATTTAAAAATCGAAACTAGTGCTAACCCACTCCAGAAATCAGGTAAGATGCTTTACTCACAGTGATATTCACTCTTAAATCAAGATAGGTCCACCATGATAGTGTGTTTTCAATCCAAGGCATCACAGACTTACAGTGATGAACCAAAGAAGACAGTCTATTTATAACTTCTCCATAATTTGAGTAGCTTTTTATTCCACTGCAGGCTCCTTTAGCTAAGGACTTGGAGCTTTTTTATTCTACTGCAGGCTCCTTTAGCTAAGGACTTGGGGATACATAGAGTGGCAATGACTACTTGGATGAACAACTGAGAGCAATGGTGTAAAGGACAGCTGACTTGTTATCTGTCTAAAACCGGAACAGGCTTAAAGGAAATGGAACTATGAACTCAGTATTTACTTAAATATTGCATCAGGTTATTAGATTATAACTGCTAATAAGAGTTCTATTGAAAATTATACTAAAGCTGAAACATTTTTTTTTGTGCTTTGTGTCACTTCTCTGTTGGTGGGAACAGCTAGGTGTTGCTCCTACATTGCTCACAACTTACTGCCTATGTTTTCAGATTTAAATGACACAGTGTCATTTAGAAATGACTCTGTCATTTTGAGGAAGCTTACTGGTAGCACTGTGTTTTATGCTACAAGAGTGGAACGGTATTGATCTTTTAAACATTCCACCTCCCAAAGCTTACTGTCTACTGACATCAGTGAGCTTTGCTGGGAGGGGCAAGCAGTCCTTGAAACTGGAGAAAAAGCAGAGATTTAGTCTGCTTTCTACTAGAGTTTTGTCTTGAGCAAGTAAAAGTGGAAACCAGTTTTTGCCATTGTTTTGGAGGGATGATGGCAATTTTGTCATTTAGAGGTTTTGGTACTCTTTTCCTTGTCTCTGCCCTTTCGATCACTCTCCCACATTAGAAATATTGGACATATGTCATATCATGTTGACCTGGGCTCTGTATATTACCTACAATGACAAGCCTGCATATTTTTATTTTTCTTAAGACCTCTAAAATGTGTTTATATGTAACAGGAACATGTTTAGAAAAAACATGTAATATACTTTGGCACAGAACAGGGTGTCCTAAGGGTTAATGAAACATTTCTTGCAGCTTTACTAATAGCTGGAAAAGTTTTTTTTTTTTCTGGCATAAAATGAAAAAAAGCTTGCTTAGTCTAAAGAAGACAGAACCCATCATGAGCAGAAATTGGCTGACCTGTGCATTTCCTCAATAACTTTCTCAGTCAATACCTACACATTACTGAAATACATTTGCTGTGTTTTTTCTCACTCTTTACATAATTACCCCATTTATATTTTAAGCCAATATTTTCACATAAATTTTATAATCATGTAGCTCTGTGAACTTCAATTTGTTTTTACCTTACTTACACCTCTGTACATATTTTCAGGATCTGAGGAATACAAACATAAAAGTCACTTGCGTATCTTTTTTTACTTAATTGGGATAGTCAGTTCAGTACAATCTACTTGAGACAAAAGTAGAAATGACATGAGCCAATCTGCAAGACTGAAAAAGCAACTGGAAAAACATACACTAAATTCCCTTGAGCCAAGACCATTACTTACAAGACCTACTGTCCTACTGTTCATGAAGTTACTCATAAAGCTCTTCAGAAAGTTTCTTCAACAGGGTGGTATAATGTACATCATTATAGGGATTACAGCATGCATCCAGGTATTGTTGCAATAACACTTAAGGTACCTGGATGTCAGCAGCTTGTCAATATTTACAAATTTAGGGATCAATTCTAAATATGAATGTTCATTTTTTGACAATTCCATTTTCAGTATTTTAATCAACAGAATGACCTCAATAATATAATCTAGATTCTCCTCATTGAAATCAACAATTCCTGCTGCAGCAGTACCAGAGTCGCCTGGTAAATCAAGGGCCACATTGGCTACAGATCTAGAAATTTAAAAGTTAAGTAAGATTAAATAATAACCAACAATATTTCCAGACTTGTTCTATTCTGTTGATGCGGTGAAACCAGATACCAGCCATATTAGCTTTCTTGAAGATAGTGGTGTTCCTCTGTGGATGACTTTTCAATGCAGTGTTACCAAGCCTATGCAAATAGTCCGAGACTTAAAAAGCCTGTCAAGAATTGTGTTAATTGACATGACACTGAAAAGAACCCTGTGGTCAGAATAAGCTGTGAGAAGAATTGTCAGTGTAAATTATCATAGAATCATAGAATGTTAGGGGTTGAAAGGGACCTAGAAAGATCATCTAGTCCAACCCCCCTGCCAGAACAGGATCACTTAGATCAAGTCACACAGGAACGTGTCCAGGTGGGCCTTGAACGCCTCCAGAGAAGGAGACTCCACAACCCCCCTGGGCAGCTCATTACAGTGCTCCGTCACCCTCACTGTGAAAAAGTTTTTCCTTATGTTTACCCTAAAACTCTTGTGCTCCAAATTACTCCCACTGCCTCCTGTAACTATCTAATAACCTCCCCACTTCCTGACCCATGTGGGTGGGAAGAAAAAGAGACTTTTCTCTACACGACTTAGGACCAAAACCCCACCAGAATAAATCAAGTTCTGATTACATCTTTTAACTGTGATTAAGGGGACGGCAGTAAACATAGCCACCAACGTACTAGCTTGAATTGCTTTAAAAATCACCACTACAAAAGCATCACCCACTGACCAAGCTGGCATAACTTGACAAGAATGAGGAGAGAGTCATACAGTATTACACTGTATTTCTGACTACAGTGACAAGTTCTGTATCCTGCCTTAGAGAACTCTTACTGCAGTAGAAGATAATTTAGTGAACAGCACTAAAAAGTCACCTGGAAATCTCCCTTAAAGGATAAACTGTTTATTATAGGCTGAGTCCTAACGTGATGGATTTTTGTTGTCTTTAAAACACTACCTGCTCTTCCTTGTGATTTTCCCTTCTGTTCCCTCATTCAGACACAGAATTTGATGAAGAAATAAATAAATAATCATTTTTATCTTTACTTTTTTAGGTATTTTCACTTAAGAACAAATAATAAAATAATGATTGTTTTGTCCCCTTCATTTGAAATCAACAACACATGATTAATACATACTTGCTTAATTAAAAAATACTAAAGCAACTGAAGTAAAAAATGACTAATCCATGGGAGCTGGTCATACCTGTGTGAATATGTAAAAAAGGAATTCTGTGAATATTCTTTGAATCTTTTAAATAAAATCTGTTTCTACTGAATTCACACCCGATTTTATTAATTATTGACTTTACACTGACGAAAAATATTTGGGTTTGCACACTTGACCACTCCTTACGAGTTACAATGTTTATTTCTTGTATTGCATTGGTGTACAAAGCCTCTCGCCTTGATCAGCGCCGTCTACTAAGCACTGCACCGGCAGCCCTAGCTCTCTTCCGGAGGCCCTAGGTTGGAGAGGCTGCTTTGCAGGACACTTAGAGGATTGCGATTACAAACCGCGGTGGTCAGAGGACGACTATACACACGTTAATTCTCTTCTTATTGTCTCTGTGGTCGATAGGACGGGGGCGGAGGCAGGCAGGGGATGGCACTCTGCTACGGGTGCTTTACCAGGTTTTCCTACCGGAGAAAGGCCAAGCGGAGGATCGCTGCTCGCGGTGCCGGCCAGGGGCGCAGCTGCCGCGGGAGCGGAAGGAACGCGCTGCGGGGAAGGCAGCAGGGGTCCGCTCCCAGCGCCTGCCACGCCGGGATCCCACGGTGCCCGGGAACAGCCTCCGGGGGAGGATGGAGCGGCTCCGCCGTGGCCGGGAAGGGCACCGCGGAACGGCGTCCGTCCCTCCCCTTCCCGGGACAAACGGCGAGCTAGCCCCGCCCGGCCGGGAAGCGCCCCGGTCCCCCGTGCCCCGCCACCGCCGGCCTTGCGCGGCCCTGCCCTGCACTTCCTCCCCACTGCTAGGCTGGGAGTCGCCCCGCCGCCCGGATATCACTTGCCATTTGCATTGCTCCGCTGCTCGGGTGGCGGCAGCCTATGCTCAGGGCCGAGGCGGGGGGAAGGAGGCGAGGACCGGAGGCAGAGCCGGGACCATCGAGCTGCCCCCCGGGCCGCCCGCACGGCTCTGTGCCTTCGCCTCTTCTTTCCCCCGCGCCGCCTCCGCCGGGGGAGCCGGCGAGGGCCGTACGTGCCGGGCCGGGAGCGAGGGGAGGGTCTGCGGCTCGGCGTAGCTGCAGCAGCGCCGGCGCCGCCGCGTCGCCAGGGAGCTGGTGCGGGCGCCGCCGCCTTATTTCCGCGCTGCTGCTGCTGCGCGGCGATCGCCGCGGCTGGCGGGAGGGGCGGGAATGTGAGCGGTCGGGTCGGCTTGGCCCCCGCCCCCCCCTCCAGAAAAAAAAAAAAAAAAAAAAAAAAAAGAAAGACCAAACCAGCCAACCAACCCCAAAAAACCCAGAGGGCGGGGGGTGGGGGGATCCCGTGTCGCCGCCGTCACTCTCCGCTGGATCCATTGTGAAGGAAATTGCCATTCGCCGGCAGTGGCGGCACATCTGGGCGGGCACATCTGGGCATGCAACATCGGCTCCCGCCGCCTTCCTCCTCCGTCCTCCAGCCGGCCGAGAGGATCCCTCCGGGCTCCCGGGGAGGCTCCTGCTCGCCAGCCCCCGGGTCCATCTTTCGGACTGGCAGCGTGGGGGGTGGGGTGGGCTGGAAATAAAGGCTGCTTTTTTTTTTCCCCTGGGATTTATTTCATGGGGATGTGTTCAAGACAAGAGAGGATTCAGAAGGATATTGACGTTGTGATCCAAAAGTGCAAGGCGGAGAAGGACTGCCTGTTTGCAGGTGAGTTTCTCTCCCCGGCTCCAGGTTGGCGGCGCGGAGGCTGCCGCCGCCGCCGCCCGACCCAGAGCCCGCTCTCGCCGCGGCGCGGATGCCCGGGCTGTGTCTGTGCCCTTCGCCGCCGTTCCAGGGAGCGGGGGCCGCCGCCGAGCCGGAGTGTGCCTGCCCTCTGTCGCCTCTTCCCGAGGGCATGTGAGGGCAGATGAGACCAGGCGCCGGCCGGGAAGGAGAGGGGTGGGGGGGCATCACGAGTCATGAAGCGTGGCAGCGGCGACACGCAAAACCGGGCTGGTGTGGGTGCGGGTGAGTGTGTGTGAGTGTGCGTGTGCATGCCCCCGGCTGCCTGGCGCAGCCCGCAGCTGCTGTGGCGAGCGCCCGGCCGAGCGAAGCTCTGCTGCCTTTTGCTCCGGCGGGAGCTACACGCCTATTTTCCGGGAGGCCGGGCTCTTGCCATCCGCGGTGCCTGCCTTGGTCCCTGGAGGCCCGCTCGGCTTCGTGGCCGGGAGCATGGCCAGCGGTAAATGTCTCCACTTTCCGTGACAACACCCCCCACAATACACACCCCAGCCCCGGGGTTTCGCGGCTTCCTTGTCTGTGGCGGCCGTGACGAGCCGTCGCAGGAGCCCCGCTGGTGGCTGCCTGTTGCCGTTCCTGACAATGGAAATCCATGCCGTTGCCATAGCACCGGGCACTTGTTGCGAGGGGCTGGGGGGGATGCTGCATTTCCGTTGATTCACACCGATCCCCCTCCACGCACCCCTGCTTCGGTAGGTGTATGCTGCTCTGTAAAACCTCGTCTGTTTCAGCAAAAATAAAGACAGGTTGCAATAACGCAGCTCTTTGCCTTTCAGATTTCAGGTACTCAGACTCCACCTTTACCTTCACCTATATTGGAGGCTCCAAAAGGTACTTTCTTTTTTTTTTTAAAGAGATGACTCCCTTAATTTCCTGCAGGCCGTGAGGTGCAGTGGTTCAATACCGTGACAGGGTTTTTGTTTCCTTTTGCAAGGAGGATCAGTAAATCATCTGCCTTCACAAAAACGTAAACTGAGGAGGAAGTTGAGGGAGATGATGGTAAAGGTGATGCTAGTTGTCAGAGTCTTGTTCCTCCTGAGTGCTGCTCAGTGAAGCTACCCTGTTTCTCTTTTTCTTAATTTTTGTGGATATCTATGTAAATAATAAAAACACTGCAAAAGCATTGACATATGATATTAAAGTTAGTTCATGGGAAAACTTGTGATTTTAATAACAAATAGGACAAATTTCACATTGGCACCTTATTCTCTTTCATGAGAGCCATATTTAGTTCCATGACAGGTGTGAGACAGTCTGCAAATCACCAAATCAAATTCCTGAGACATTAAGTGAAATGTCAGTATAGTTTATAAGGCTAAGAAATGTTTTTATTGAATGTTAAAGTATTATTTCTAAGTGGTTCTGAGCTCTTGATTATAAACTGGGTTGTGTATGTACACATTTTTAAATTTTATTTCAGCGTTTGTTGTGTTTGTCTGTTTTCTAAAGAAAATATATGTAAAAGCTTGACCCTACATCCTTTTTGTTTCCCTGACTCTTACTTACCTTTTACTTAATAAGATGTTATCCATATATACTATGTTGTTCTCTTAATTTTTAGCTGAATTTTACTAGGCTTGGCAAGAAAGCTTGCATTTTTTTTTTTTTGTTTCAGTGTTGTTTTTTCTCAGTTCATCTGGTATCTTCAGCAATTGTTTTTCTTTCCTGGGGTACATCAGCTTAAAGTACTGTATTCTTTGCAAGTGAACCTTTCAGTCCAGGCACCACTGCCACAGCCATCAGTTTTCCCCATGTGTACTTGGTAACAGTTTAGGAGAAGACAGGGCTACTTAACGATCTTTTCCTTGCATTCAGCCATGATCTTTTTCTTACTGCCACTGCTGCAGCTGTGGACTTCCTAAGTGGCGACCCCATTTGTTTACTATTGCACTCAGGAATAGGCCCTAAGTTGCAAGAACTCTGTTAGCTCATTCATAGTCTTGGGTATCAGCTGACAGGATTTGTCCAGTTACTTCAGATATTCAGCCTGCTTGCTTTGTTTTTCAAACCATCAGGACACACGCTTTGGAGTAATGAGCAAAGGCATGGCTTGAACATCATTCAGTGGATGTTCAAATTGAAAAACAGATTTAAATAAGTAAGAGTAGAAATAGTGTGTGAGGAAGATGACAGTACTTTAGCACTCATTAGCCATGCTTGGAACTAACTCTCTTTCACGTGTTACTTCTTCTAGTTGTTTCTTTTGGTCAATGCATAGTATGGTTCTGTTTTAGCCATAGTGGGTAGATACAAGAGCAAAAACAATTGAAAGCAGGCAACATGTTTTCTGCTTGAGAAGGAGGATTCTTTGTGTTACACTTGTATAAAGGCAGCTGACAGTCCTAGCAAGTTAAACATCACTGGGGGTTTTCCTCTGCATACTGTAGTTGTCTCTAGCGTCCATTAAGTCTGTTTATCAGTGGTCTTAATTTATAAACTTAAAGCCAGATTCTCAGTAAATCAGTATAAGTCTATGGCGATGTATGAGTGTTTTTTCAGTTGTGATGAGGACCTCAGGTTTGTTTGTGTTTGTTCTTTAAACTCTTATCTGTGTGAGATTTTTCTGACTTCATCTAATTTCCCCCGATTGCTTGGATTGATTGCACAGCCTCTTCTTGCATTAGTACTATTCAAATATTGAGGTAGTACAGAACAATGTTGCAGATCAATCCTAATAGCTGGGCCTGTTCTGGAGCACATTTATCATCACTTCAGTGGAGTTAACTTGTATTCCCACAGTAAAGCGCTAAACCAAACCCTGAGGGCATGACTTAACTTTTGTTGAAGTACAGAGGTTCCAGCGAAACCAACTGAGAGCTATTATTTTTTCATTTTATATAGAGACCTGTTCCAACATTTGACCTTTACATGATATTAAGCTATTATATCATGTATATATGTATGTAAATGGTGACTAGATGGGCATAAATACACTTCAAGGAGATTCTGCACTTGCAGATTTTTTCTTGAAAAGTTAGAAGGGAGGAATCTCTGTAAGTGCAAACATATTAGTATTGTGTGATTTATCGTAAATAATTATTTGCTTACGTAGTTCAGCTAAATGTCACTGTAGTTTGCTTTGTTTTGTTTTGTTTCACATGCACCGTGTTCACATCTCCAAGTTATAGAATTGTTTGATACTGCAGAGATGATTCCTGGTTTTGGAAGGTTTTAATTAGTGATTGATTAGTGAAGCCCACATTAGTCCATAATGTGAGCACTAAAAATGGGGCAGATTGTTTACCAATTTAATAATTTTTCATTTCATTGTCAGAAAGCAGTAAGTAGGGTGAGAGAATTCTTATAAAGTGAGGTGTTCTGTGACTGTGCGCAATTTGCTATTTAACTACATCTGGCAGAATATCAGAAATAGCTGGATTTTTATACTTTTTACTTTTAGAAAAGGAATCTCTTGTTTTCTTTTTTCCTATTTTTTACCCCTGTATGAAAAATTGCTTCTCCACAAACTCTGCAGGCTGAACAGAACTGCTGAGTTCTCATTTTTCAAATAAAAATGCATGATGCCCTGAAGTTGTTTTCACTTTAAATGTCATTTGACATGGTTTACATAGAAGCAGTACTTGGTTGTCCTGAAAAAAAGATGTTGCTTTTTTTCATGTTTTTCTCAGCTTTTTTTTTTTTTTTTTTTTTTTTT
>JANVCC010010204.1:5916789-6006882 GCA_025345505.1 Todiramphus chloris collaris
GTAAGAAAGTATTTTTTTTTTTTAAAAAAAAAAAATATACGGTTGCATTAGATCTGTTCTCATGTACAGCTTTATTTTTGGTTTGTTTCCTGAGGCAAAACAAGGACATCATATCAGGCCCGAAATACCTCTTCCTTCACATATGTAGTGAACTTTATTGGCAGCAAGGGACAATGACAATAAGGCTGTACATGAGAACAGATCTAATGCTGCAGTATATTGTAAAGAAACTAGATAAGACCTCTAAGAACTGAACACAGATTCATTTTGTCAGCAAAATTCCTATCTGCTCTTTGCACATGGGACGCTTGTGTTCTGCTTTCCCTGCTTTAGCACAATGATTATAACCGTGGCAGTTCTGAAGAAGCAAGGAACGTTAATTTTGCTCTGAAGTAATTGTTTATTTTTGCTTAAAATAATGACAGATTTTTAACATAGAGTATTTTGATAGTGAATATTTGGCTTTTTTGTTTTCTGTTCAAAAGGTTATACAGAGCACTTAATATTGTAGCATCAGAAATACACCTGTAAACTGATGAATTTATTCCCACCTTACTGTAGCACTGAAATGTTTCACATCTGGGGAGCTGTGCCACTGGAAGAGTAACTGAATTGCTTGTGGCATTCTATACTTAGAGACTAAAACCACCATCTGAAGTCCTAGCACATTATGTCCACCAGGTGTTTCAATCAGTTGATGATAAATAGATATAGATAACCTTTTTATCCCCTTTAGTGGTATACCCTATTGCTGTTTATATGAATTTAATAAAGCTGCCTAAATAAAATATTCCATTTGGTGAATAACTTCCGAAATTCTGGGGTCACCCTGATAATGATGAAAATATTCAGTACAAAAGAAAGCTGTGAAGAAAAATGGTTTGAAGATAATTGTTGTGTGTTTTTTTCTTAGAATTTATGTTCAATTTATATATACTCTAGCAAGAAAAGGAGAGAGAACACTGAAAAACATTTTTTAAACTGAAACATAAGATTATGTCCATCAAAAAATAACAAAATGTAACTCCTTCCTGAATGATTTCATTTTTTCCTTTCCTTTCCAGAATGATATAGTTTAAGACCAGCCTGGTTTTTTTGGATAGGTTAGTTTTAACCTATCTCCTCTGTCGGGTTAATTGCATGGTAGTATTTTTACAACGTTTGGGAACATAAGCTTGCACCATTCCTTTTGGAAGCAGTGGTGGCTTACAGAAGATGAAAGTGCCCATGAAAGTATGGCTTAACAAGACAGAAAGATGATTTTTATGGAATCCATTGTTCTGAAGGTTTTTAGTTTAACTGGAGTTGGTTTTATACAGGGCTTAGGATGGGCTAGTGCAAGTACAGTTAATATTCCATTTCCAGTGGCTGTGCTTAAGGTTCTGTGTTCTGTGTTCAGGTTATTAAATATGTAACTACATTCTTAAGATCTACCTCTACTACAGTAAGAAAGGAGTGAAAATGAGATACACAGCTTACACTTAGCTGTCTGTTTATTGCTATTTAAAAATGCCTGGAAGATTGTACATCATCTTTCAAGTTTAACTTGCCTATCAAATATGGCTTAACGTTTTTGTTGGGACTGCATCATTTCCTAGGACAGAAATCTGTGGACAGGATAGAAATCTGGTTTTGATATAACATGGCAAACATTGTGATTTTCATTTCTTCATTAAATATTCTGTAGATGAAATAATGTTCAATATAGCTGTGGGTGCTTTTAAAATACAGTTTTGTGTCAGGTAATAAGTTTTTGTTTTAAAATCTCTCTTTAAGACAATGATTTTCCATTATATGATTTCCTGATAACATATGTATTCTGACCTTATACTACCTTTTAATACTGGTAATGTGTAGTACATACATGAAAACTACCCATACATTTCTAGGTACTATTTTGAAATGTAGTAAAAGAAATTCAGTAGGTATGATTAAGAAATGATTCAACCTAAAAACAGATCTAGAAGTAAAGAAGCAATTAAGTGCAATGTTGAGAGTTTGTGCAAAGCAAAATCAGCACCATTCTACTCACGATCTGACTGAGGTCTCCTTTTTTGATGATCCTATGTCTAACAGATCCTTGTTGCCTTGCTCTGTCTAAAGTTAACCTAGTCGCCATTATTGCATCTTGTAAGAACCACACACTTCAGGCAGAGTATGGTCTTGCGAAGATCTCTTACTGGTCTGGTGAAGTGAGTGGCTGTCCTCTTTCACCTGCATACGGTACTGATAGTAAGAACAATACATTCAAATTGTGAACGTGTACCTTTCAGTGAGAAAAATGCGGGTTTAGGCACTTAAATAAACGGCCTATTTTTCAGAAGTGCCAAACTCCGACACCACGTAGTGGTCTCAGTATTAGTGTGTGTTGCTTAGCACTTTTAAAAAGCATCTCAGTCTTTATGCAGCTGGTTTTGTCATACTTATGTATGTGCATTGTTTTTTGAATGGTTCACAAGCACAAAGCTGGGAAGAGTGCTTGAGTGTCTTTACAGAAAATGGTTTTCAGTAACTTCTTTCTCTGCTTTTGTCACATATTTAACATATTAAGTACCTAAAATAAGACCTGTAGGTTGTCATTGTTAAAGTGTTAATGTGATAAGACAAATAAATTTGAAAGCAGAAATTCATATAGATCATTTTTCTCTGTATTGATACTAATGCCACTTCTGGCTTATCCTGTTAGCACCTAATATTTTCCCGTATTTTTCATTGCTTATAAATAAAATGCTGAAGATAGCTGTTGGCATATTTTTTTCCGATGGTTTACTTGCTGTGTAGAATATGAATTCTCATTAAAGTTGGAGTCTAATCACTCAAGAGTTACAATACTTTCTTTAATAAGCTTCAGCACCTAGAGGGAAAGTAAATTTTAAACTCCTGGGAAAGTTCACTTTATTTAAAATTAAAACTAAGAAAGGGGTGAAATGTGAGTAAATGTAGAAAAACTCCAATGTAAAATTCTGCCTTGGAATTAAATAAATCCCACTTAAGAGAACAGATCTTAAGAATTAATGTCCTCCCTGTTAAAAGATGCTGAAGATGTTTACAGCTGTTCCATTGAACTGGCTCTGAGGTAATGGAGCTCCTTATAACATGGTATAATCGTCTCATAAGCCTAGTATCCTTTGCATCACTGCCTAGAAAATCTCACTGAAAAAAAATGACTGTCTCCATCTCAGGAGAAAAATGCTCAGGGCAAGACCACGTGAAACACAGAGCAGGATTAGCCCCTTCCTCTTCCTCTTGTAGGGGAGGATAAAAAGGGTAATAAGGGGAAAAAAAAGAAAAATGCCTCACTCAAGACTGGAAGTTAAGATTATAACAAATTTAATGAATAATGGGAGAAAACCAGAAAAAGAGTATTAAGGGAAGAAGGATACCGAACTCTATCCAAAATCCTATCTCGGATGGCAATGGATTGTGCGGTGCACGTGGAGCCAGGCCCAGCTATGCTGAGATGCCGTCACAGCTCCCAGAGCCCGGGAAGGAAGAACTCCTCCAAATTTCCTGTCTCCTTGTGTGGAGTGTGGCAGGGTAGGGGAGGGAATAACAGCTGCCCTTGGACTCCTCAGGGTCCTGGGGTTACCACCTGTCCCCCCAACTCAGTCTGTTCATCCTTAAACCACAACAGGGACTAAATAAGGCACTGAAGTAACATATCCTTCCCCTGACAGCCTTCAGCATGCTCGCTTACACAAGATTGCATCCAGCCTAATTCTGTGGGAGAAAGAGCAGGAAAGAGCCTTGCCTAAGGACCTTGAAGAGTTGTTGCTTTTCACAAGTCAGACTTCTGGGAGCACCCATTATCTCCATTATTTATGTCAGATGTTGTGTTCCCCTGCTGCAAGGGATGAACTCCATTCATATGTGCTTCTGGCATTATGTAATCCCATGGGAATAAGTCCTGGTTTTGCACATGCTCACATAAGGTAACAGGCAGAAAACAGTCTTGGGTAAAGGTTGGAAGGTGAGCATCTTTCCATAGCTTGCTTGAAGGCAGGGTACCTGCATGAGCCCTGTAGAAGGCTTTGGGTACTCTTGGCTGTTGTAGAAGACTGTGTTGTGCCCTGGCAATTAGGACTAAATTGAGTTACTTTTTTGAGGGAGACTTTTGTAGTACTCAGTGTGAACCTGTCTGGAGAAAAGAATTGAAGGCAAAGAGGAAGCTCAAAGAAACTAGCAAACCCTCCAGACATCTCCTTCCAGCCTTGAGGCACTGATCAGAAATAAAAGGGGCAACAGCATGTCTCCTGTGTAATGAAATGAACTGTTTGCCAAAAAAGAATGCAAAAAATGGTCATATACCATTTGTAGAAAAGAGTATAGAACTAAAGAGTAAGCTCCGTTCAAACTGTGTAGCATTTTGCGTTTCATCTCATACAGGTTGCCATCTTGAAATCTTATTGCTTTAAGTCAATGTTCCATTTTATGTTTATAAGTAAGTTTTTTTCATATTTTTAAGAGCTGATCTAGAAGGCAGGATCACTTTGCACTGTTCTAAGTAAGGTGTTTGTGGCAGACAGCCTTTGCTCTCAAGTAGAAAAAAATAGCCTATGGGATAGACATGGCATTCCAAGTCACTATGTTTTCTGCAAATGGTAGAATATTTTATTTCAGTTGTTTGTTGGTGTTTTTTGTGTGTGTGGTTTTTTTTTTTGTTTTTGTTTTTTTTGGGGGGTGGTGGTGGTTGTTTGTTGGTTGGTTGGTTTTGTTTGGTTTTTGTTGGTTTGTTTTTGTGATATCATGCATTCTTGCTTATTATTTTTCCTTAGTGTTGAAAAATTCATCTTTGATGATGGAGAATTCTCACCCTGTAATAATCATACATACAGCAAAATATGAAAATAATTAGAAAGCTTTTCTGTCAGATTAGGGCCTGTGGTTGATAGAAGTGTTAAAACCAGGAAGCACTTCATTGTCATAAAAGTACTTGCTGATAGTCAACTGCTTGGTGTCAATTACAGCTGTATAAATCCAGAGTAATTTCACTGATATGATGGGGCTCACTTCAGTCCACAGTGATACTGCTGACTTGTTGATTTGTCCCTGGCTAGTCTTAGTGAAAAAACAATCCAAGTGATTTTTTTCACCTAGGAGAGAGTTATGAATAGCAGAGCTCTGTTTTCATTTGTCTTTGCAGGTGTATTTCCATTTTTTATTACATTCTTGGATGGTGGGAGGGCTGTGGTTTATCCAAAGTAAAAAGCTTGCTTTCATGAATTCTTACCATGGCGCTGGTGTTGCAGAAAGTACAGGTAGAAGGCCAGTTGTTATTACCATACTTTTCTTCCTCTGTCTTTTTCGCCTTAGTATCTGAAAACCTGATTGTCACAGGGTCCTCTTTTAAGAATATAATTTGCTAGGCCATGTGAAAAACTCTTTACCTGTCACTTACTCAGAATCAGTATTAAATCTTTAGCTGAGTCCCTAAATGGTTTCAGAGCTTTTTGTAGATATAACCATTAGGTGAAATAGAATTTGTGATTTCTTCACGAGGACTATTCTCTGAAAAAGACCTAAAAGGAAAATATTGACTTTGTAGAGATTAAAACAATGTGAAATCTGGCCATTTCAGCATATATTAGTGCAAAACACTGTAAATGTTAATTAAACCAAAAAGTTTTACAATATTTCAGGCCAAAAAATTTGACCTTCAAGTATTAAAAACTTTTGGAAAACATAAATATGGTTAATGCCTTAGTACAGCTGTTATGAACACTATCAATAGCTTTCCCTTATAGATAGGGAATTGTATAAATTAAGGTAGTCTACTGGTTTAATACAGTTCTATGAATATTAAAGTAAATCTTTTGTACATGATTGCAGCTCAATGGAGTTACAGCTGATAACTAAGCTTGATAATTCTTCTAAGTTAGAAAATTATTTTGCTATAAAGACTTTCTATCATCCTATAGAACAAGGCTTATTAGACTTGGCATAAAATTTCAGCAGTAGGATTTTAAAGGCTTATATGTTGAAGAAGGACTCATGTTATTATCAGTGGATGACAAGAAAAGTCACATTGGATATGTTTAGGTGGCAACAGGTGAAACACAACTTCTGCCACAGTCTCTTTGGGTGTATGCTACTTTTGTTAACTCAAGCTGACAGAAGTTTTAAAATAGTTTAGTATTGGTATATGTTAAGGGCAAGTGTAAGGAGGATGGAGCCAGACTCTTCTCAGTGTCATCCAGTGTTAGGACAAGAGGGAATGGGAGTAAGTTGGAACACAAGAGGTTTACGGTAAACATAAGAGAAAATCTTTTTCACAGTGAGGGTGATGGAGCACTGGAACAGGCTGCCCAGGGGGGTTGTAGGGTCTCCGTCTCTGGAGGCGTTCAAAACCCACCTGGACACGTTCCTGTGTGACTTGATCTAGGTGATCCTGCTCTGGCAGGGGGGTTGGAGTAGATGATCTCTCTAGGTCCCTGCCAACCCCTAACATTCTATGATTCTATGGTCTCTAGAGTATGACATAGTCACAATAATCAGCCCACCCAAGATGCAAGCTCTCTTTCCTAGCAGACCTGTGCACACATGCTTTTTTTTTTTTTTTTTTTTTAAATATCTGTATAGCACAAGAGCAGCATTGCCTTTGACATACAGTCCAGCTTTCTGCATGTTCCCTGTGCCAGTTTTAGCTGTTGCTGGAATTTTTACACCAATCTTCAGCATAGGTTAAAGCTGTTCTACCTCCATTACTGAAGTAAAATTGTGTGGGATTAGCAGTTTAGTTCTTCTTGCTAATGTATCTTGCTTGGTCGTCTAAGGTCATCTACAATTCCATGCGTTGTCTGTTATATTTTATTTTTTCATTTTGTTATTCTTATTTAAAATGACAAATTGAAAGAAATTGTAGCGTTTATTTGGTTTAAGCTATATATAGTGAAAGAAAAGAAATGTATTCTCCCTGTGAATAACACTATAGGGAGTAGATGATTTGAGGGAAACTGGGATCCTTCTGTACATGAATTCATATTTTACAGATACACTTTTATTTGTTTTGGATTGTTCCCGTTATAATGAAGTCTTGCTTACTATACTGTTTCTGTGTTTAAACATCAATAGCTAGATATTAAAAAATACTACTTCATAAAAATGTATGCTTTTATTTTAAGTCACAAATAAACACATTAATCCTGTAGTTCAGCTTCAAACTGACCTTTGCTGAGGACAATAAACACACAAGATACAGAATGTGAATACCTTTTACATCATGCACTGTCAGGCTTCAAGGGAGGCATGGAGATGCGAAAGACAATGGTCTTCTGGTGTGCTAATAAGGATTAGGCATTTGCTGCCAAAGAAGACAACTGGAGTTGCTGTTATAGGAGTCAGGATAAAGATTATAAAAGCTATTGATTTTGCACATGGAGGACATAAACCAGTCATCATTTAGAGTCAAGAAAAGCCTATACCCTGGCTACAAAGGCCTTCCCAATTTCTCTTAATTAGTAAAGCATCATAAGCCAACAGCAAATTGAATCAAGTCTTTGACTGATTGGCCATTATGGAAGGTGGCATGTTGTGTCTGGCATGGCAATTTCTAAAGCATGTTTCCAGCATCTTTCAGTTTATGTAACAGTTGTAGAACTTTTGACATAAGTGCTGAGCAAATCATCATAAACTGCCAGTATTAATGAGCATTTCACCATTACTGTGGATGCTTAGAGCATATTTCCCTGTGTATTTTGTCCCAAGTTATTTCTCTGTTGTACTTCATGTGATGTTACATTATTACCATATTCTCAAATAATTTAAATTGACAAATTGCCATGAAATTCAGTAAAATTGTGCTAGTTCATAGCACTAAGGACCTGTTTGTAATTATATTCATCTTGTTAAGGAGGTTTAAACAGAGGGAGCGAAATATAAATGCAGTATGTTATCTTCATGAACGTCTAATACAATATTTGACATATGTATGATTAGTTAGATACCAAAGTGTCATTACCCAATATTTGTGTTTCCATTTCTGGTGATGGGTAAGGACAAATTTCATGAAGTTGATGGAAATTGTGATCTTTGGGAATTATTTGTCTTGAAGGGGGACGAAAACACCAAAATGGAGCAGAGATATCCGAAGTGGTAGAGATTTGAGAAGTTCTGTGTAAAAAACAGGTGTTCTCAGCAGTGTACTTGGGTTTCAGGTTTGCATGTGGTACAACCCCATAAACAAAGGCACTAGCCAGGACACCTCAGTGGTCTCTTTTTTAATTGTCAGTGCTAGGGTGAATTTGACAGAGCACTTGCTTGTCTGTGTGCAACATAGATGTTCCTGCAGGATCCTTCTGGCACAAGGAAGGTCTTGACCCACAGAAAATACCACCACTGCATTCCCCCTTGAGTGATAATGATGACTTAAAATGGCAGAAGTTAGAGAAGGTTTCGGTACAACCATGGCCATTCTGTCTTACCATTCTGTGTGTTAACAGCGGAGAGCACAGGCTCCTGCAATTGTCTTTCCTTCCCAACTTGTCATTTTCCACCTTTCTTTCTTATGGCCTTCTGTTTTCCAAAGGTACTCTGCTTACTGGTTTATTCTGACAAAAATTGGTATCTGTTGTGTTCATACTGTTGAAGGAGAGAGCGTGAGCTACTTGGTGGTGTACAACTCTGCTATGCAGGTTGCAACATGAAGCAGCTATAGATCACTTAACTCCCAGTTCTCTGCAGATTATATATGTATCCTGAAATGCTTGTTTTGGTTCTTGGGAAGTTTCACCAGAATAGTGAGTGTTCTGATGTTAATCAAGTGATCACATGTTCATCGCTGTTTGTTATTCTGATTTTGGTGTCTAACATATGGGTTGCTAGAAAAAAATCACTGCTGAAATAATTGCAGCTGCAGCTTCAGTTGTTTGCTGATTTAGGATTAAAAATCTTTTTTAGCTTGGATGTTTGTGAGATTTCTGTTCTACCTAAGTAAGACTGAACACAGATGTTAAGAAACAGTATATATTTCAGATATTTCACTGTAGATGCTGGGCAGGTATAAGAATGGATTTTAGCTTGAACCAGTAAAAGCTGTATGTCCCTGTGCATTATAGATAATGTTTTAATTAGAACTGCAGAGCAATTTAAAAAATAGGTGTTGCTTTATATTTTTACCCATTCTTCATTTTACACTCTACTTATTCTTTAAAAAGCACCTTTATAGACCTTTGAGACTCTTGGCAGGAAGTCTCTTAATTCTGTGCCACCACGTATAGGACACCACCCTCTGGTATTTCCATCAGTAACAATGTATATTCTGTTAGGTGCATAGTGCTATCAATTGTCACTCTGCATTTCCCAGGGTGTACTTGCTTTGGGATCGTTACAATGTTCTTTTCATCTATTCATCCAGTAATATAACTGGTTGAGGGTGACTTTTTGCCCTCTGTGATGCTGTTGGAAGTTTTCCTTGGTTGGCTTCTGCTTTGATTTGTAATTATATAAACAATGGAAGAGAGACTCATCCTGTTGCAAACCAGCTGGTGGAGTTTCACTAGTGTGAGTTGGACTCCCTGGGTGTGTCTGTGGTTTTTAAGGGTCAGGCTTGAAAAGCAGATTTGCCTATTGTGCAGATTACCAGCCCCATTGGCACAGGATAGGTGAAGTGTGCCCTAAGCACACAAAGCCTCTATGGGTAAGAAAATCTGGTGTGGTGGTTTGCTAGTAGGTACAGCCAGAGGAACAGGCCATGGGCTGTTCCCTGCATAGCTGTGTAAATGGAATGAGGGTGAAATTCTTGTGCATATACTCTCCTTGAAGGCTGGTCTTCTACACTTCTGTTGATGGGGTCTAACTGAAGTGACCATCTTTGATCAGAGAAGGATGGAGGATGGAGAGCTGCTCTAGGTGGAGAGGCATGGTGCCTTGGTGCACTCCATCATCTGTGGGGCAGAGCCTGGCAGCCTGCCATAGGGAGCATGCCCTTCCAAATGACTGCTCTCCTTCCATGTCAGGACAAGTGTGACTCATGGCTCCACAGGACCGTTCAGTGGAGGTCAGGTCAGGTGAAATAAATAAGTAACAACTTCAATGAAATAATACATATGTGGAGGGAAAACGTTTCTGTTGTCAGCAAAAACCCTCATCTGGCAAATAGAATGAATTCTGTGAGTTCAGTATCTGTGAAATCTGAAAAACCAGAGTTGAAGATGGACTACAGACGTTTCACATTGCTTCTGCTTCCCAGAGGGCTGAGTCCTTCAGGTTAAGCATAAAATATTTTCTTCTAGAAAGTAGCTAGGCAGAAAGTATCTCTTTAACAGTGCTAATTTCATATAGTAATCTAATGTTCACAAAGCTGCAGCATATGCAGCTGCTTCAGACCATATCCAATGCACGCATGCATGTTGATTTTAGACAAGTAGTGTCAGCTTTCTCTTTCTTCTTCCTCAGAGGTTTCATAGCTCTGAACATAATCTGAACTCTCTATGGTACAAATTTCTTTTTTTTTTTCCTTTTCATGTTCTCTGATTGAAATATGTGCATGTTTTTTAAAAGTGCATGCAAATGAGTTTTGCCCTTCAGTTTCCTGGTAAGTTGCCACAATGGCTGGGAGGGTGGCAGGGTTCTGCACAATTGCTCGAGGGAGTGGTAAGGTGTGACCAAAGGTGGCAGAGCCTTGTCACAGGAAGTGGTTTGCTGTTTCCTTTTTGTTGCTGCTGCTGCTGCTGTTGCATGAAGGAGTATAGAAGAGAAATCTGTAGGGAGTAGTGAGAAATAATAGCACGGGTCAGCATTCAGCTCTGAGTTACATCAGAGAAAAGTGGAAGTCTGCCTGTGTGTGAAAAGGCATCTTTATTAAGGAGACTGTGTTAAACATCAAAGACAGAATACCATGTTATCTGTTGTCACCTAATTTCACTTAAGATTAAAATGCTCCAAAATAAAATAAGCACATTGTAAATACCTGTGTGTGTTCCAGTTATCTGTTTACCTCTGTATTTTCTTTCAAAATCATTTATCATGTATTTTTAATGAAAATGAATAATTTGGGCTGGAGGTTGAAGCCTACTGTGTTACATATTATGGTAGTGTTTTTCCTTGAGAAATACAGTGATAGGTTTTGAATAATTTTATTTTGAATGGCTGTGGATGACCAATACTGCACCTTATTCTAGTATTTCATATAGAATTTTGTAAAAAATAATTTCTACATCTGACAGGCATGCATTCAAGGCTCAAGTAGGTAAAAGAGTTGATCTGTTCAGTCCCTAGTATTTTGAAGTTCCTTGCTGGATGCTGCCCATGGGTCTGCAGTGGCAGTACATTGATTTGGACATTATCTGCTACTGAGTAGGAATCATTTACAGTTCTCAAACTTCAGCGATTTCAATGTCTACTGATTGCAATATGCTCATGATTAACTAATATGCTCAACTGAAAAATCCTTGTATTGTGAAGTGAAGGCTGAGTGGGCTGGGGTGATGTTGAGACTTCCCTGCATAGATTATTTCTGGTTTGAAGTCAATTGGTAAAAACTGCTGAGGTTTTTATGGTTGTACTTTGTAAATTTCAGGAGATTATCATGTAAATATTTTCATTTGCTGCTGATTGGTATTTTAACTGAAACAAAATACGTGAAAGAGTTCTACATTTAGCCTGTTCCTCTCTACCTCTGGACTATGTAAACTGAAGAGAAAGCACAGTTTAATTTCCTTTATATGGTTATCTTTTGCCTTTATCATTCCACTTCTTTTCAGTTAGAGATTATTAGAGTAATTAATATAAATATTTAATTTAAAGGATTGAACAATTAATGTGTTTTGCTGTCTTAATACCTGTATCTGCATTATCTTAATAAAGCTGGAGCAGTGATACTGGTTTTATTTACACTCAAAGAACTTAACCCTATGTGTCTGCCTGGCCATCTATATAGATAAACCCCCTCATTATGTTTATACATAATTTTTATCTTTTTACAGAGGCTTCAGGTACTCTGTGATTCTTTTGTTGGTATTATTTTCAGTAACATTGACCATTTCACAGTCAATGTCATGATCAGTAGCATCTTAAGAAAATAACTGATCAGGGGACTATGCATTAATTTAACTTGTGAGGGATTCTGCTTTATCGGAGATTTCCATTAGGATCCTCCATGTAACATGATACATTTATGTACCTGATACAAACATGTATTGGTGTTGATTATGGGAACTTGGATCACTGAACTTTCAGCTTTCATTATTTCATAGCGATCTACTTCACATTTACACTAGTAAAATGACAAATGCCTCTGCAGAGGTGTCTTGAGAAACAGCATAATAAAAACATTCATCTTGTAGAATAAAATCTGAAAGAACTTTATTTTCTGTTGAAAGTGAAGATGGATGAGCATGCTGAGCAAGTGCCAGTGTACTAGTAAGAAGGCAGTGGGGCATTTTCATCAGAGAAACTTACTCTGGTTGGCATTTTGAACTATTCTCCAAATATCTGTGAAATTAAATTTATTTATGTCTTATAGAACCTGTCTCACAGGGTGTACTGGCCTGTGTCTGGTTTCCTGTGCATCGGAGCTGGTGGTGTGGGGACCCAGATCCTGGTGGGACTGGCAGGATGACAAGGAGAGGCTTCACAAATGGAGTGTCCTGAGGTGGCTGATTAGAAAAGAAGCCAGGCTTGTGTCAGGACATACACTCTCATGCAATTTAGATATTTGCCTCCTGTCCAGAGTCATGAAGGCCAAGGTATCTACAACAGCCCTTTTTGTTCCAAAATACAGCCAAATGTTTGTGGCAGTGGTTCTCTTTCCTTCTGTAGTGTATAACCCTGCTCTGGTCCCTGGGGTAGACATATCAATATATTCAGCTGTCAGATTCCACAGCACATGCAGTTAGGCTGCTCTGGCTTGAGAGCAGAGCCTAAACATTTAAGACCTTTGCATTATCCAGGCCTCTTCTCATTTGTCATTTAGATGTGTACGTTTCTAAAATTTGGTCTCACAATCCTTAAATCCTTTTGTATGCCTATGACTAATTGTGTAAGACTGCTTGGACACTGGCATCTGGAATGCAGGCTCCCAAGCAGAAATGTAGGTGCTCAGGGGACATAGCTGGTTAGGAATGGAGACGTCAAAAGACTTTTTAATGAGCATTCAATCTTCTGTCTCCTGGGTCAGCTAATGAGTTCCTTTTGTGAAGTGAAACTCATCTGATGTCAGTTGACATAGCTTCATGTATTTTTCAAGGGAATTTTGTTCTAAATCCATCTTTTAATACAAAGCAGTTGTGAGATTCTTACCTCACTGTGGTCTTTCGAGTAAAATGACAGTTGCAGCTCCACTGTACCCTCTGTGAGATTCAGGAACCACTGAATTGTGAAGGATACATCAAGCCCTTCACATCTAGGATAGATTTCATAACTAACCAAAAAGAACAGTTTTGGTTTGTTTTTTTTTTCTTTTTTCCACTGCCAAAGTCTGTATTCTGATTTCCCAGATAAATATACTTACAACTTAACCTCAAGTTGCCTGGGGGCAACATGTTTTCTAACCAGTTTCTGCTCTTGTGTGTTCACTTTCTTGGATAGTATTTTTAAAAAAAGGTTAGAGATAATGGAGTAGAAGGCCTAGATCAGATTATCTTTCACAGGTGGATGTTGCATTGATAAAACAACGTAATCAAATCACAAGTTTATGAACTTGAGCATCTGCACTGTCTAAATGCATATACTTGCATTCAGTTATTTGAAGTCATGTTTAAAGTTTTATTTAATGGTGTAAGGGAAGGTGACGTACAGTTGCATCATCATGAACATCTGCAGATCTCAACAATGAGAAATGCTGGTAAGTCAATTTTAAATCAATATGGTTATCTAACTCTTGCCCTAATGTAGCTTTGGTGCATGTCTCACCACTCAGTGGATGCTGTTGTCTTGTTTCATTATGGAGTCTACAAATGCAGAGCCATAGTGGCATCAGTGGCTGTCCCTGGCTTCACTGCAGTACTTTGGGATATTGCTGCAATAATGCTTTTTCACTACCCCATGTCCAGCTTCATGCCTTTGAGTAGCTACACAGGTTGAAAAGCTCATTCAGGACCATAGCTGAACCTAGATACACAAAACCAGTTCTTGGCTGGGTGTGCTGGATCTGCCTTACCCAGTCAGCTCAATACCCAGGGTATAGAGACAGAGGTAGCAAGGAGACAGTGGTGGAGTAACTGGGGGACAGTGAGGAGCCAAAGATGCCTGTATACTGATAAAAAGGGCAGAAAGAGTGACAAGGAGATACATACTTGGGAAGGGAAAATGAAAAGATGGGAGTGAGAGCTTGAGGTACAGAGAGAACACTGCCAATAAGAGCATGTGAGGGAAGATTGTGTCCAGGGAGAGGGGTGGGTGGGTGGGTGGGCAGAAAGATACCCTCTTGAGAAAAAAGGAGACACATTTAAAATGTTTTACATTCTAAAGAAATGTACCATTGCACACTGAAATCGTGAAAACAGGCTAGGAATAAAGGGAAAAATACATTTTTGTTGCTGTATTTATAGAGACAAAATAGACTGAAGGAAAATAAAAGAGAAAATCAGAGCAGTGTGTAATTGTGTATGTATTCAGTGCTGCTGTGTAGAATAAGGCCTTGCTCCTGCCAACAGTTAAGTTAGTGACCTAAAGCATGAGGCTTTCGGGTCTTGACAAGATGTATGGGTTTTTTTCATATGGTAAGAACACTGTTTATTGTTCTCATTCTTAGAAATAATTGGCCTATTTTAGATACTCCTTTTTTTACAAAAGAAAACTTAAGATCGATAATCTGTTGGGGAAACTGCCTGTAAAACATTCCAGCCTGATAAAATCCTAGGATGTTTTTGATGGAGTCCATGCCATGTACCATGATCAGATTCAAATTCAGCTTTAAATTAATGTGTTTTCTTCTAAGTTATGACTCTGACTGGAAACTGTAATAGCAATCACTATATCTGACTCCTGTCTGAACTAACATTTTTGTTGCAGGCAAACAAATTAAAACTGTGTTAATTATAGAAGAGCTTCTGGATGTATATAGCATAGGTTTCTTATTAAAATACTTTACTTTTTGGCTGCAGTCTCAAAACTCAGTACTTGCAGATTTGTATGCACAAAGTTGAAGGAGAGGTTTTTAACATCTGTCTAATTGTCAGTGGGATTTTAAATATGGATTGCATTACTGATTCACGTAAGTCTATTATAAAAAGTTTACAGTGAGGCATGCTCAGGTAAGGATTCAGAATGAAGTCTGCAGAAGTGTGTGGGGACTGTGGTAAGTAGAGTTACTGATGGGAGCTGCAGTGACATATGGGTCTGTTGCTGGTCCTGTTAGGCATATTTTAAAAGCAACTGCCATGGAATTCCAAAAGTAAAACCTGAAAGAAGATTGTCATTGAAAAGATATTATCTCTGATGCTATTCAAAGTTACTGTTAAACTGGAGACATACGGTCTTGCTCAGACACATATGAGTTAAAATGCAGAAGAGAGATAAGAAAAGAAGAGCTGGATGTAGTTGAAGATTTACATGAGTGCTTGTATTTGGAGATGTGCATACTGCTACAAGTAATCAAATTTTACAGCATATACAGTTATGATCTGTCTCTTAACTCTGTACCTCTTGGGTTAACCTTGGTGGGTAGCTCAGCCCTGCACAGCCACTCACTCCCCCCCAGCATGAGTCACTTGGGGACAGCTGTACCGGCTGTGTCCCTTCCCAGACACTTGCACACACCGAGGCTACTCACTGGTGGGGGGGAGGGCAGCATGAGAAGCAGAAATGGCCATGATGCTTTGTATACGCAGTGCGCAGCGGGAACTAAAATATCTCTGCGTTATCAACACTGTTCTGGTCACATATCCAAAATACACCACCATATAAGATGCTATGACCAAAATTAACCCAGACAAAACCAGTACAGTAGTACTTTCATACTGATGATGCAAGAAATATCTAACACAAACTAAGAGAGTATGTGTCAGTCTGCACTGACACTGGCATTTATGGGATTTTTTTCCCCCTACAGGAGGAAGGAAATAAGTTGCTAATTATTTCACACTCAGCAAGTCCCTTTCTCCCCTCACTAATGATATTTAAATTGTGAACAGTTGTTTCCTCTGAAATCAATAAAGTTTGATGGAATTATAACCAAGCAAAAAAAGCAGAAGAAGCTCATTCTTATCTTTTTGTATGCTTCCTTTCCCACATCTCAGACAGTGGATCACATTGATCCTAAATTGTAACGATTCCTGCCTACCTGGATTTGCATAAAATCCATAAAATGTTTTAAATTGTACTTGAAGCATGTTAAGCGAATACTTGTATCTGCTTCTATCATTGTTTTAATTTATATAGCTCGTGTTTCATATAAGCTTAGTCACTAAATCTGGATGAAACAAAAGTCTTTGGCCAAGTGAGACACCAGGGACGCTTTTCTGGGTTCGGAGAAATTCAGATAAGGATACATTCTACACTGTGTACTTCAGAGGATTTATTTACCTGATCAAATGCTATCTTCCTCCACTGATTCATTTTACAATAAACCTTTGAGCACTCCTGTTCACCAGACATGGTAAAAATATGTC
The DNA here is from genome assembly GCA_025345505.1 of Todiramphus chloris collaris. Classification (NCBI taxonomy): domain Eukaryota; kingdom Metazoa; phylum Chordata; class Aves; order Coraciiformes; family Alcedinidae; genus Todiramphus; species Todiramphus chloris. The sequence continues at coordinate 5,933,337 of JANVCC010010204.1, forward strand.
TGAGGGAAAAGCTGATTTAATTAAAATCTTACATTTTAAGACTTCCAGTAGCAATGGGAACTCAGAGATATTCAGTGGACCTGAAAGAAAGAGGAATGACATATTTGTACTGTCATGTATTTAATCCATCTGTCCTGAGATACTTTAAAATTAAAATATATAGTCCATTAACTGTTCTTTACTGTATACATTTCTTAATGAAAGGAGGAGGGTCTGATGTGCACCTTTAGAGCAGTGCAGGGCAGTGGTTTAGAGCCTGTCAGCTGTGGTCTCTCTGGGAGCAGTGGTGGGATGTCAGCCCCCAGGCTCCTACTCTTTGGAGATCTTCATCTTTTCTGAATGAGGAATAAGATTTATGTAAATGGTTGCTGCTAATGCTGTTTCTTAACAACACTTCCAAAGTGTTTCATTAAGATCTGCTGCTGAAACTGCATGACTGCTGAGATCTGTAGGTACTCACAACTGCAGGCAGAGCGGGAGCTCTGTGTTTCTGCTTTGCAGAACTCTATCTGGCTCTACTGGTCATGCTCCTAGTCTACTCTTTGCTGTCTTGCATAGGAAGTCCAGATGTATAACCAAATATTTGCTGTACCAAAACTCATGACTTTCTTAACCTTGCTTCCTTTTAAACGTAAGTGCTCTGATTCTGCTGTGGCAGTGGCCTTTGTCTACCTGTAGAGATATATATATATTATGTCTGTAGATATACAGCATCTGTAGATACTTGCCTTTTTTCTAAGGAACCTAAGGCCTTTCTGTACAAAGTAGCTCTTGATATTGAATTCTGCAGAAGGCACTGTGCTTTGTGTTGCAAATGTTGTTTTGGATGTGTTAGAAAAACATTGCAGTTTCAGCACCAAATGATCTCTGCTCCCCCAGCTAAATTCTGTGTAGTCACTTGTTGTGGCTATTTTGCAAGTTACAAGCTACTACATTTATCTGCCTAGCAAATGTCATTGTGTTGTCCTTTTTTGTGTGTCTTTTTTTTTCTTTTGCCTTTGCTTTATGCAACATTTACATTTTTTTTCTTTGAACTACATATGGATTTGGTTCTTTGAGTCTTTGAGGATATACACCTTAGGACTTGTCATTCTGATGCTTAGCTTTTGTGTCATTTACAAGAAAAATAATTTCACAGTTCATTCTTGTGGCCATGATAGTTATTTTCTCAGGGGCTTTGACATCCTGTGATACAGAATCACAGAATCAATTAGGTTGGAAAAGACCCTTGGGATCATCATGTCCAACCATTAGCCCTACTCTACAAGTAGTTCACCCCTAGACCATATCCCCCAACACCACATCTAAGCGATGCTTAAACACATCCAGGGACGGTGACTCTACCACCTCCCTGGGCAGCCTATGCCAATATCTCACCACTCTTTCCATGAAGAATTTTTTCCTAGTATCTAGTCTAAACCTGCCTTGTTTCAGCTTTAGGCCATTCCCTCTGGTTCTATCCCTAATGACCTGAGAGAAGAGACCAGCACCAGCCTCTCTACAATGTCCTTTCAGGTAGTTGTAGAGAGTGATGAGGTCTCCCCTCAGCCTTCTCTTCCTCAAACTAAACAGACCCAGCTCCTTCAAATGGTCCTCATATGATCTATTCTCCAGTCCCTTGACCAGCTTCATTGCCCTCCTCTGCACCCGCTCCAACACCTTGATATCTCTCTTGTACTGAGGTGCCCAAAACTGGACACAGTACTCGAGGTGAGGCCTCACCAGTGCTGAGTACAGGGGGACAATCACCTCCCTACTTCTGCTGGTCACACTAATAAAGGCCAGGATGCCATTGGCCTTCTTTGCCACTTGGGCACATTGTTGGCTCATATTCATTCACTTGTCAGTTAGAACCTCCAGGTCTCTCTCCACGAGACAGCTCTCCAACCACACTTCCCCAAACCTGCAGCTTTGCATGGGGTTGCTGCGGCCCAAGTGCAGGACCTGGCACTTGACCTTGTTGAGTCTCATACCATTAAAAGTAACCCAGTGACCCAGTCTATCTCAGTCTCTCTGGAGAGCCTCTCTATCCTCACACAGATCGACACACCTGCCTAACTTGGTGTCATTTGCAAATTTACTGATGGTAGACTCTATGTCCTCATCAAGATCATCAATAAAGATGTTAAATAGAAACAGCCCCAGCACTGAGCCCTGAGGAATGCCACTTGTGACCTGCTGCCAGCTGGATTTAGTACCGTTGGCCACTACTCTGGACCCGTCTGTCCAGCCAGTGCTTGATCCAGCAGATCGTATTCTCATCCAGGTCATGAGCAGACAGTTTTTCCACTAAAAATCTATGGGGAACAGTGTCAAGTGCCTTCCAGAAGTCCAGGTAGACCACATCCACAGCCTATCCCTCATCCAGCAGTTGGGTCATCTTGTCATAGAAGGAGATCAGACTTGTCAGGCAAGATCTGCCATTCCTAAACCCATGCTGACTTGCACTTGACAGCTGGTTGCCCTCTATACAACTTGTAAGAGCACTCAAGATGTTCTGTTCCATGATCTTCCCTGGTACCAAGGTCAGACTGACAGGCCTGTAGTTACTTGGATCCTCCTTTCTGCCTTTCTTGTAGATGGGCGTCACATTTGCTACCCTCCAGTCCATTGGGACCTCCCCAGTTAGCCAGGACTTCAGATAAATAATGGAAAGCGGCTTGGTGAGCACGTCTGCCAGCTCTTTCAGCACCCTTGGGTGTAACCCGTCCGGTCCCATAGATTTGTGTGCATCCAAGTTGCGTAGAAGGTCACTGAAATCTGAAAGCTATTCATTATAGTTTTGGGATTAGGTGCTGAAAATTATCTTCATAACCAAGATGGTCTCTCATGAGCTATTCAGATTTGAAAATTCAAGACAGATAAAGCAAATTCAAGGTCAAAATGTGTGAAACATTTAGGAGAGTGCAGGTGTAGAGGCTGTGCACTTCCAGAGTTAAGTTCTTAATTATATATAATCCAGCCTAGCTCTAGACTGCTGCCAAAAGGCATTACTCCCTGGTAAAGAGGGATATGTAGCTATATGACTATCTTTTTCCCTTCTAGCAGAAATTTGATTTGATAGAGAACTGATGATTATGGATGCATGGTTGTTAGATGCAGCACAAGGGAGAGATTAAATGGGTTCCTGAGTCTTGACAGCAGTAAAAGTGGTGAGAGAAGCAGAGAGAAGGGGATGTCTCTTTTTGGTGGCAGCCTACTCTTTTGGTCAAATTAAATACAGTACAAAGCTCAGATCTCAGGGATCTGATATTTAGTTAACTTATCTTTCAGTACCACTGTAACATGTTTCAGTACACTGTAACTCACTGTCCTTGTTTGCGTGTATCTCCCTATGAGTTAGAACATTTCAGTCTGCCTTGTTTTGCTTTTTACCTTATATATATTTGTCATCCCAGACATAGCTCTGTGCTATATACATTCTGATAAAGAAAGCCGTAAGCATCTTGCCTTGTTCCCCTGTGGTCTGGTTTGGATTTCCTTAGGCATACACCTTCTGGCATTTAGTTCCTCTGATGCCTGAGAAGAGGTGATGTGTGCTGTAACATTTACTCCTTCAGACTCATGTTTTTATGCAGAGAACACACTGAGATGATCTCTTACTGTCCTGCTGCAGTGGCAGAAGCAGGCATATCTTTGCTGCACTCTGACCCGTTAAGGTTTCAGGAGCAGTTTTGCTCCCACTGGGTACTGATTAAAGTTGTCAGGTTGAGAATAATCTACCAGAAAATTTCTTTAGCCTTAATATTAATCACTGTAAGGCAGCAGTGATGGTATTATGATTTCCAACTACCTGTATCTGCTAGAACAGGTAATTGTGATAACTAGGCAGCCACTTCCTTGCACATGAAGAGAGATGAACTGAGAAAGGAGTCGGTATGTGTTAGATATGCTTTGGGGTTTGCCTACCTAATAATACTGCTGTGAATGAGATGGACTTTCTGAAGATCATATATTCTAGTGAGAGACCTGGTAGAAGCTTTGAATATAAAATTTAATAGATTCTATAGCACTGAATCCAAGCCATTTCTGAGCAATCCTCTTGTGGTAATCCAATTGGTAGATGTAAAAATCTCCATGTAAGGTAAATGAATGATATTGCAAAACAGTTTCAGAGACTTTTCTTTTGATTGTTGGAAGCTTTTTGTGTTTCCGATCTAACTGCAGGTAACAAACCAGCACTCCTCCACTTGTTCTTACACAAACATTTGCCTTTACATTAAGTGGTTGCTCTTTCTTTTGGAATTTTGTCAGAGACTAGCCACACTCAGTTTTGTTTTTCCTTGGCCTCCCCAGTTGGAACCCTCTACCTCATCATCCAGTTTGAGAATGGCTGTGAAGAACCTGGGACATGACATCTGATTTCAGGCTACAAAATGAACTCTCGTCTTTGTCTTTATGCTTCATCTTATTGTGTTAGATAGGGCCTGTCAAATCAACAGTAAATGTTTATTAAGTGCACCTTTGACAAGTATATATGATTAAAAGAAAGAGACTTCTAAATTAGAGGTTTGTAACTGAAGGCCATAGATTCTTGTTTATGGCTGCATTTCACTTACTCTGATCAAATGGAAAAGATTTCAGTCATTTAAAAAGTGCATCTCCTAAGGGAATGTTTACAATTTCTCTTGAATTGTCTGTTCTTAGTGCAAGACAATAGTGTAAATGAAGGAACTTGGCATCCCCTAGTATTGTCTAACAGCCTCGTTTGTTAGACTTAGCTGTTGTATTGTAACAATGTGTTTACAATACAGTTGGATAAGCTGTTGATTCACATATGGTAGAGATGGAATGAAGAGCCTGTGGAGTGAAGAAGTTTCTCAGGACATTAATGTAAGCGTATATTGTACTGGATTCTGCTAATAAAAATGGTATCTGTAAAGTCTATCCTTGTGATTAAGTCCTTTTACATAAAAGGACTGTCCTTTTGACCTTGTGACCTTGTGATTCTTATGACCGTCCTTTGTATAAAAAATGGAAATGGTGGGATAAGATTAAGGCAAGTGCAAATATATATGAATACTTCATCATTTACATAGTTTGTATTCTGACCTTGGTGGAGAGTCTCAATATGTGACATATAGACATAGCTCAAAAATTGCTGTAGAAGCAGTTTCTTTTCCCCTGAGGATAAAAAAAATAAAAGCTGCACCACCATGCTTTTTTCATTGGGGATTTATATTTACAGGTTGCCAACTTCTACTTTGCATCCTAAAGGACTGGTATAAGCTGGTTCTGTTTGCTTCACTAGAGCCACAGTGATGTATGAGCTGCAAATAAGGCCATCAGCCATGATCCATTTCACATGTGTATATCTTTGTGCATGTCTTCAAATTTTCTATGCTTCTGCTCCAGTTGGTAGAATTGATATGTATATTATTTAATGTAACTAATTAATATAACTCTAACTTTCTCAAATTAATACAGCATTTTATTTTTTCTTGCATTTACTGGCTCATTTTTGCCTTCTAGCTTTGGTCATTTGATTCTGTGATGTTTGACTATGTGAAGGGTAAGTGATCAAAGTAAGCTGTTTTTATTTGCGCATTCTCTCAGCTGTTCTCTTTTCCTCAGGGGAAAAAAAAAATCTATTTTCCCCTCTATCTGAATTTTAGAGAAAGCAAGAAGTTATCAATCTCTCATTTTGTGTAAGCCTTTCAGATTCCTGTGTTAAATCAATAGGTGCTCTTCTTGAAATTTGTGATTTCTAGACTATTTATTCAAGTGGGACCATTCAGCTTGGTGTTTCATAGTAAATGATGCAGTGCCGTAGCTTTTGTTTCAGCTCTGAATGCTTTATAATGAAGATAATTTAGCACTGTTGACACAGCATAAACTTACATTTGAGTTGTGTCAATAATATATTTCCATGTGTAGAAAGATTCATTAGGAAAGGAATTTTAATAATGCATGGAGGAGGTCGGGCTTCAACTAATGAACGGACTCCAAAGGAACAAACACAATAATTTAGCTAGGATCCTTCTTAATGTATTTCTAAGTAGTGAAACAGTTGTATGGAACTCTGAGAGGATCATATTAAAGGGCCTTAATAGCTGAGCATTAATATTATAATTTACTTATTATGGGGACAGTGAGATTTAGGTTTTATGCTTTATGTCCTTACTTAACCAATACAGCCTGTGTGGTAAGTCTTAGGGGAATAATAAATATGCCTTCTCTACCCTCAGGTTGTGGAGACTTTCCTGTGGTTGCACTAGCATTATTATTATTTATTATTTATAACCACTGACACATAGATGAGAATTGTTAATTCTATGTCCTAATATGAATGGGGAAAAGAGGGAGAATATTAATTTAATACAGAAGTCTGTGTATTCTCTAATGAGGCTTATGCATCTCTTCCCCTTTAGTGCTTTTGAGTAAATACTCTATAATACTTGGAAGTATAGCCCAGGGAGGATTTTAATTGTGAAGTGCAATTTTCAGATGAAGTTTGTTTTTCTCTCCCACCAAGAGGCAAAAAAGTCCCTGATGGAAGTGGTGCTGAGACAAGTTTTAGAAGGAGTGAATAAACTGAGGGTATGGAGTGATCTAGGCCTCCCTGACAACTTATGTCAAACTTTCTTTGACATATACCTTTTTACTCAGTCATCAGCATCAACTAAAAACTTGTGGAGAATTAGCCATACTTGCATAGCAGTTTTTATTGTACAGAAATATTAAGTGAAAGCTATTGCACTTTGTTCACTCTTCAGTATTCTGCTATTGAGGTGAGGATTCATCAGCGGTTAGGTGCAGGAGTTTGTAAAGATCATCGTAGTGTACCTACCAGAACTAACTGATGAGTTTTTTGTTTGTCACTGTCAGGTCATCCATCCTATCAGGATGGAAAATAATTGGAAGGTCTAGGTTAATCACCTGTCCAACATTTATAGGTGAACCTACATTAAAGTCAGAGAAGCCACATCATCTTATGCATTAGTTATTTGCAAAGTCTTGGTATGGACATTCCCACCTTGCTCACATGCAGGATCTCATATCTAAGTCCATGAGTTTTAGTCCAGTTTTGCTTTGTGTTTGTGTTGGTAGTATGTGACCTTGATAAAATGAGGTTGTAGTTTTGCTTGAGTAGGTACACTTTATCTGTGCTAGGCACAGGGAGCCCCACTCTTGCCTTAGTTAATGTTGTACAAGTAATTAATTTAAGCTGTTCATAATTAAATTCAGTTGACTTTTTAAATAATAAATTGTCTAATTATCCGAGTTTGTAAACTTCTCAGCTTAGATACTGGCCTGATATTATTTCTTGTCTTCCTTGTTGTGTTATTGGCAAGGATGTTGCAAAGCAGGTGAATGTTACTGTTCCTGGCGACCCCTGGAATGTTGCTGCTGCACCCTTTCTGCTTACCTTACCTTGCAGCTCAATGCAGCAAAGTTATATTTCTTATTTTGGCCCAAGACATTTTGCACTCGGGCTCCCATGGAGCTTCTGTGCCTGTTTTCCCTCTAGAGTTCCTTTTATTACCTCTTTGTGATGAAATTTGTGATTGGTTGGTTACTTGCCTGGGGTAATGGATCATGTGCAAGAGGGTGTGACACCATGTTAGTACAGGATGATTTCTCTGTTCAGGCCACAGAAGACATGAGGTTCCTCAACTGCAGTTTCTGGGATACACTAAGTCCATATAAAAATATTTCAGTTGGAAGATACCTACCTTTTTGATTGAAAACTTACCTGTAGGAAGCATATACTTCTCATGGATTTTTCTTGTTTTAGTGGAGACATGAGTTTCAGTGGTTAAATAAATGATGAGGAGTTTTTAAACCCATTTTATTTAGCATAATGAACTGTGAGCTCTATGTAGACCAAGAGAGGAGAAACGGATGTGAAGAGAAGGTGAGAAAATAAAATTCAGAAGAAAATTAGGAAGGAGGACAGAATCAGATAAGAGGTCTTTCTTCACGATTTGCTTAGGTGGCAGAGGGAATGGAAGATTTGACAATCTTGCCATATTAGAATGAAATTAAGTTTGTGTCTCAGTAAGTAATTAAAAGAACAGAACAAAGAGAACAGAAAAATGCCCCTTCAGTAGTTTTAAAGCAATGTAATTGGAAGTGGAGGAATCCTTAGCAAAAGCAGTTTTAATAACTTTCCTTTTAAAAATGTGCAGTTTAATATTGTGAATATAAACTATTAAATAATTTCTTTGGAAATCTTAGCTTTCCACAGAATCTGCATACTTCTATTTTCACAGCCAACAATGATTTCCTAGTGTTATTTTGTATTTGAAACTAAGATTTTAGAAACTCAAATTAATGCCACCAGATTTTATACATATGCTGAAAATTTAGTAACATAGACACTTTTAAGTTAAAAATAGTCCTGAATTTATTGTTGCTTAGCTGGGTTTTTTTTTTTTCTTTAGAAACTAAGTTGGCATGGAAAAAGCAAAAATTTTTTAGTCTGCTTAGTCCTGGGATGTTGAAAACAAATTTTCTTCTTCCTGGCTGAGGGTGGCAGAGACTCCATGTTGCCTGGCCAGAGCTCAACTGGAATTTTTCTCACCCAGCCAAGTGTTTCATTTCATCTGAACAAGCTGTTTTATCCTGGGAGAGAAGACAAGGTTGTTTTTTTTTCTTGAAATATTGAAAATATCTCAAAGACCTCTATAGGATTGTGTGCCATGTTTGCCATTGGATTTATTCTCTTTTTATTCCGTCTCTCTTTTTCTTTCTGTTTCTCTTACTGATCATTGTGAAATACATACCAGATATTTCTGCCAGTCTTCTAACCTCAGTCATACCTGAGTTAAGTGATACAGGTGAAAAGTTTTATCTTTCTGCAAAGGAGGTAACAAACTATCACTGAAAGTACAAGATTGTCATCTAGGTCAGTTTGAAATTGAGCGAAAGGGAAATAAACCTTTCTCCATTCTTGTTTGTGTTAGAGTGTAGGGCATGGTTGGATTAAAAAACCCTCTGAGGAAAGAATTTGCAGATCTTTCATATTTTGCCTGAGGGTTCTGTTCTGACCTGTGCTTAAAAGAAATAAATTATAATACAAGCCTTGAAAGACTGATGAATCTTTAAGTCCTGTGAGGACAAATCTTGTGTTCTTCAATGATATATTGTTTTGAGGTTCTCAACTAAGGAGAGATTTGATAAACCTGCAAATAATTTACATAAGGAACAGCTGAGTGAGCTGGAGTTGTTTAGTGTGGAGAAAAGGAGGCTCAGGGGAGACCTTATTGCTCTCTACAACTACCTGAAAGGAGGTTGTAGTAGCATGGTGCAGTTCAGTCTGTTCTCCCAAGTAACAACTGATAGGACAAGAGAAGACTGCCTCCAGATGCATCAGGGGAGTTTTAGATAGGACCTTAGGAAAAAATGCTTCATCAAAAGGATTATTAAGAACTGGAACAGGCTTCCCAGAGAAGGGATTGAGTCACCATCCTGGGTGGTATTTAAAAGATGTGTAGGTGTGGTGCTTAGTGACATGGTTTAGTGGTGAACTTGGCATTGTTAGGTTTATGATTGGACTAGATCTTAAAGTCTTTTTCAAGGTAAATGATTCTATGATGAGTTACAACTACTCATGACTAACATGAAATCTGAATCTAAATGAAGATGTTGTCCTCGGACAGTGGTCCAGTGAAACCTGAACTCTCTGAAGTTCTTCAGATCTTCCAAAAATAGTTCTTTCTTGTTTGGGAGATGATTTGTGTTTACCTGGTATTTCTGTACTACAGACTCAGACAGATATGGACAGCATGTGGCCCATGTTTATAACTGTAGACTTACATGGCAAATGTATTCTATTGTGACTATACCCCTAGTCCCATGAGACACACTGAGAGTAGTTTCTTCATGGAGGTCAATATAGAACAGTAACTCATACTAGATTTTGTTGGTTTAGCACCTGCATTTGTCAAGATTTCAGAAGCTAAAGGGTTTGCCAAGAGAAGTAACTGTAATGTATGACATCTGTCTGTGCTTCGACTGTGTCAGCAGTTTCAAGAAAGTCATGCTTGAGGTGGAAAGGTAGTGAACTGCAAACCTTAGTGCCTCTTCTTGTTATCCCCCCCAAAACAGGGTGGTTTGCCAGGTGTGCAATGAGCCACTCCCACACTCTGAGATGACATACTGATTATTACAAAGTTGCACAAGTCGGGTTCTAGGTGGTTTCCCACAAAGCCAGCAGGTCTGGGCACTTTTCCAAGCTTCTTTTATAGACAAAGTTATCAACTGGTAAGTTTCCAAGAACTTCCTGATAACACTGATTGGCAAGTAATTTACATATGGTTACACAATCACCTATACATTCAGTGAATGCCTTGTGAGGAAGGGTCTTCACCTGGGCCAGGGTCTCCTGCCCTCTGTGTGTGATTTTTAGTACTATAATGAGGCTTGTTCATGTAGTGACAGCAGCATGAATCATTGTTTAGCTGACAGAACAAAACCACACAGAATAATATAATATCTAAGTACATATGGTTTATATTTTTTTCAGCATGTTTCTTCTTCAAGAACAAACAATTCTTGATTAAAAGTTCCTTAATTAATCAATCTGACAACTTCAAGAATGGTCATCTTGCCCTTGGCGTCACATGCATATTTATTGCTTCCTTTATACATACTAATAGCAATCAAAAGAACTATCTAAATTTGCAAGCAGTATTTCACAGACCTTTAACTCCTTCATTTGCCTCTTTGCCTGCGTAGATAACATTCTGACGCACTGTTTTGTAGTTTGGGAGTACTTTGTGGCTCTGTTGGTTTTGAGTTTTTTTTTTTCTTTCATCATAATCTGGAGATATTAGTGAATCCATTTGGTGTTATCCACCTTTGGGTCTGTGGTCAGTAAAAAGTGTCTGGGTTATTCTCATGTTGGGATATCTGGGTAAAAAAAAAAGATGTGTATTTGGTACCAACTTGCGAGATGAAGATTTTGAAAAGGGATCTTCAGGTCCAGCAGCTGCTGGGTGGAGGTGTTTATATCCACAGGAGACTAATTAGTCTGTCTGTATCTTTAGGGCTGCCCACACAAATGCTCTCTGAAAGTACTGCTCTTTTGGGTATACCTGTGGTTGATTGTGAACATTTTTGTTGCTGCCCAAAAGCAACTTTCTTTTTGTATGAGCAAACCTTGATGCTTTCACCTTATAAATGTAAAATCAAAGTCAGTCTGAAAGATTGTGCTATCTCCGATAGAGATCTATGAACCATGTCAAATATTTATTATTAGACAGGTTTAACTGGACACCTGCATTTTCAATAGATGTGGTGCTGGATAATGTTTAAACCTAAATAAATAAATGTTTATCTAGCAAATAGGAACAGGGCAATAGAAGGAATTCCCGAGCTCACAGACAACCCTACAAAGTAAGAACTTTTGCAGCACAGCCAAGCATTACAGAAAATTGTCTCACAATAATAAGAGGTACTTGAGTATAAATTAATATATGTTCATATTTCACTGAAAATGACCTTAAATGGTTTCCCTCTTAAGCTAAGAACAAGGCAGTTCTTGATTTTTTGATGTTTATATACAAAGCATAGGACCTGTTGGGGTAATCTGCATTTTGTTGGTCTTTTGTGCTAAGGGAGTTCCTCAGCCTCCTTCGCCATCCAGAAAAATGTCTTCTTTTTAACAATTGCTCCTTCTGTAGTGTCAAGGAACAAAGTGTACTGGACTTCCCCTGGTCTGGCCTTGTCCTTTCCCCTCTGTGGCAGGCAAGGAGTCACAAATGGGTGAGGGCAGGATGGATGCTCAGAGTGCAGGATGCAGCATGGCTCTTTAGTTCTGATGGAGGTCTCTCTGCTGAAGAGATAAGAGATACTGGCAGTGTATGGGAAGTGGTGGAGGGCTAGAGGTGCCCAGTCTTTCTTACCACCTGATGAGAGCTTTCTGATCTCCCTGAAAACTAGCTCCTTCTAGCCCCCTTACCTTTCAAAAAAACTATTTTCCTGTTGTCCCCTTTCAACCCACTGGAGCTTCATTACAGATGCTCCAGGATGGATGTTTTGCTATTGCTGGGAAAGACTCTGTGCTGGTGCTGCTCAGAAACCATGAGTCAGCTTGCTCAAGGGAAGGAGGAGGACGTGAGGAAATCTCCTTTTATGATGAGTCTTCCCACACTTCCTACAGTTGCTGTTTTGGGCACACTGGTTCAGAAGCTGTGGTCTATTTTCTGCTTGGCTTCTGAGTGTGTGAAAATTGTTCCTTCCCTAGGAGGATGCTGGGATCACCTACTTGTCCTGATGCTATGTGTCAGTATCCGACACTGTTACACATCTAGAACAAAAGGGATGATGTATCACCTCCACATGAAGCATAGTGTAGTAGGGGAGAACTGGGACAGGAGAAATCCCCTGCCAAACTCTGTAGAGTTCAGAGTCCAGCAATGTTGCAGAGATTTTCTGAGACACTCCTTACTCTGAGAGGCTGTTGTTTAGTCTAATCCTGTTGGATAAATATATTCTCATTACATTCTTATGGACTTTGGTCCTAACTTAACTAAAACGTGACTGGAATAATAGCAATAACAACAAAGAAGGTTTTGCAAATAACACACCATCCATTTGTGTAGTTTATGCAGTAAAATTCCCACTTCTGCCTCTGTGTTTGGAAGGTCAGATTCTGAGGAAAATTTTCATTTTTCTGAATAAAAAGGATGCCAAAAGAGGTAACAAAAAAGTGCAGTTTAGTTCACTTGCTGGAAACATCTTGCAAGTGCTTTATTTCTATTTCGTGCAGGAGTTTAGAGCTGCTGCAGTAGTGACAGGAGTTAAAAAAATAGAATTGCTTAAGCTCTGTTCTCCCACCCACGGACGTTCTTTAGTGTGGAAAATGAGTCATCAAGAAAAGATATTTTTACTTTGACAAAGACATTAAAGAAACATTGATCTTCAGGTGAACTATTTCAATTGATTTGCCAGCCAAACAGTCTGATCCTGCTTGGATTCACTTACACATATCTTGTTTTCTTTGGAACTGATAGGAAGTCACAGCAAGAAGTAACCAGTGTGAGCTCTGCAGAATTTACAAACAGCTTAGATGTTGCTCCCCCTTTGGCAGTTTCATGACATGGCTGGTGTGAGGACTGTGCTAAGCTGCTGTGCTGTAAGACTGTCTTTGGAAGAAACTGAGCAGGTTTGCAGCAGAGATTGATTGTCCCAGGCCCTTTTGCAAGTAATGGCCCAGCCATTACAGCACCACGGTTGCATGGTGGGTCTGTCAGGACAGGGCTGACTTGTTGGCTTGGCCTCAGCTCTATCAGAGAGCCAGGGGTGTGAATATCTCCAGTTGCTTTTGAAGGTGGAGGCTTTGACTTCACATCTTTGCAAGCAGTTTTTTAGAAGTCTTCTGTCACAGGTGAAAACTGATTCCTGAGCTGACCTTGTGGTTTGAGATAATTATCAGCTGGGATGGGGGGAGACTGCTGCTCACCATCTGAGGATTTGGTTGCTAATTTACTTTTACTTTGTATCTTATTTTGGAGTTTAAGACTCCAATATAATGCATAATAAACATAGGCTTTTCATATGTAGTTTTCAGAGCATTTTGGAGAAGGGGAAGAGGACACGTGAAGCTCAAAGCCACATAAAGGAGTTCATGTGTTGCCATTTGCAAAGCACAGACTTCATTCTCATTTGTTTTCACTGGACCATGCTTTTATCAGTCTTAGCTGTTCAAAGGTACTGATGACTCATCTAAATATAAAGCTTCAAACCAGCAACCACAAACTAGTATTTATTACCTCAAACTTGTTTTCTGGAAATGTGACTTTTGAATTAGTAGTTTTCCACAGAAGACATGTAGATTGTTTATGAGATTTGTTAGTATTTAGTCTCAGCAAGTTTGCACAGGTAGAACATCTGGAAACTTTTGTGTGTTATTCCATGATGACTGATCTTTGAAAGTTTGTGAGCTGTGAGGATTATAGTTAGGATATCTGTAACTGTACTTTGGTGGGTATGTAGTTCTTCCTATTTGGATATCAAATGAGTTGAAAATTATTTGTGTAAATCCAGCACAAAGATGGTATCTGCCAGGAGCTGCTGACCCTGGTAGCCTTCCAGAGGTGAGGCTGCCACAGGTGCATTTCCCCAAGTCCAGATGGTAGCAAGGTTCAGCAGGTATTTCCAGTAGGCACAATATGGATGTACATTTATATACATATATATTCACACCCTTAGCCTCCTGTCCTGCTCACCAGCTAGTCTGTCTTGGTGCTCATGAGAGGCCAGCCCACACTTACCCAGTACATGGCAAGGCCAGACAAGCATACTGACCTGTTAACACAGGACCAACCTCCTTTACCACTCTGTCCCTCTGTTTTCTTATGCTCCCCCAGACCACCTTTGCCCACCTTTGGTTTTTCCCATCATAAGTCTTGGGCAGTTCTCAAGCACTTTTCCTCATGAAGTCTCCCATGCCCCTTGACAGTAACCCCTTAGTATGCATGGTGCTCCAGGAAACCTGTCTGATAGGCCACCTGTGTTGGGTGTCAGCCCCAGACATGGACAGTAACTTCCCAGGGCATCTCTAGATCCCCTGGGGCTCCTGTGCTTGGACCAGGATATTGGGATTCCTTCACCAGCTGGTGTGACTTCATGTGGAGATGATGACCTAACCTGCCAGCAATCCGAGTGAAGTGTTGAGTGACCCCATGTCCATTACAGCTGTTCAACACTTCCCACTGTGAGCTCCATAGCACTGTGTGCTGCTGCCAGTGGCTTCAGATGTGGACCATGTTGTCACAGGCACCCATCACATGTGAAAGCTGTGGAGATTTCCCTCAGCTGCTGAGTTGTAGTGACTCATCAGACCATTTCCATATGGTTTTATCTGTCTGATAAATTGGCTTTCATTGCTTTTATTTATACCTAGGTAGAGCTGAACTTCTTTAACCCTTGTGTCTGTGTATTTAAATTGTGATTTGAGTGCAAACTGCTTTGGGCAAATCATAATTTTTTCTCCTGTTCTTTCTGTGTGGCTACACCTTTTAGTGGATCATACAGCAGCCAGTTCATTTGCATCTCTCCTACTGGATGCTTACTTACTGAAACCTTTCCTTGCCTGATCCTCTATGGAGCTTTGTAACTATACAGAAGCAGTTTTTCCCTACAGAAATGGATGTTGGGGCTCCCATTTGTTTTAGAAGCAGTTCAGTTTAGAAGTGTAATTGCTAAGCATTCCCAGTTCACATCGTTCTCCTCATCTTTTCAGTCCCATGCATTCTTTGGGTTAAAGCATACTCTACTTCCCTTGCTCTCTCCAATAAATGAGGTGCTGTCATGTTGTTTCCAGTTCTTGCATAAGAAGGGGAGGTTCATTTGTGCCTGTGTATTTGAAAGAAGAAGATGTAAAAGGAGAGGCAAACACAACCTTTGACTTCTAATTCTGTTTTTCTGAGGGTGTAAGATCCACTGAGGTCACTAAGGGGATTGCATGACCGTGAAACGAAGAATAGACTTCTAAATTAAATAGTTTACATTCCTAGACCTCTAGTTGTCTGAATAAGCTGTACTTTTTTTTTTTCCCTTCAGATTTAGATTTAGATTGTACTTTCTGCTAACACACATACTTCGATGAAAACAAATATAGCTCACTGGAAATATATTGTGTAAGTTGTTTGCCTACTTTATTAGGCACATTTACAGTACACTGCTGCATTTCTGTTTCTCTCCTGATCTAATAAAGTAAGCATAGTACATCAAATGAAATTAGCTTCATTTCACACTTGCTTAGTAGTGGACCCAGTGTCCTGTAGGATCTGCTTTTTATTTTTAAAACAAATCAAACAAACAAAATACAGTTATTTTTTTTGTAATTTCATTTCTTTCTATTTTGGGAGGCAAGTGGTTTTGATGTTAGAAAGAGGTAGTATGCATTATGCTGAGATGTTCATTAGATTAGAATGACATGGTGAATTCACTTAAGGTGAAGGACTACAAATTTTTTAAAAGGTTTGATTTGAATTATTGTAATTTCTCAGGAAATCTAGGATTCATTAATAAGTTATATCATACAAGAGTAGTTTTCTTTCTCATATTTCAGTGTGATCAGTGTAAGGAATGTTTTGAAAAAAAGAATTCTATGAGCAGAGTATTTGTAAATTAGTCACTTAACTGGATCTGTATGATTTTTCTTCCAATTTTGCTTACAAGTTTTCTATAGCATTGCTGTATCTGCGAGCTCTATATTGGCTTTACCACTGCTGTGAAGCTTATGGCGATGACAGGATTAGTCCTTTTGGTAGAACTGTGCATGACTGCTCATGCTCAGTAGAGTCTTGTATAAATGCACTGTCCTAATTATAGGAGGTATAGCTATACCTCTTATTCCCAGTGGAATTACCTCTTGTTCCCATTGCCTCTTATACTACTTACAGGATGTAGTATTAGTAAAACTTTAAAGCTTTTGAAAAATCAAACTGATTACCACTCATCTAATTGTACTTGTAAACAGTTTAGGAAATGTGAAGTCAGTAAGATCCCCTTGCTCTGGGAAACAGTGGCATCTGAATGGTCAATTGCTGTGACTATGTTTGGTGGAAGTTTGGTAGAAAATGTATAATGGGTGTTCCAAAAGTAAAACTTAAAATCTTCATGAACAGTTCTTCACATCACTGCAGGTGCATGGGTTGTCAGTGACACATCAAGAAGGGAGGAGTTATTCTTTGGTGGTTTATCCTTTTTTCTTTCATTATGTAGGTTAATTGTTTTTGTTCTCTTTACACCATCTCATTTTTTTTTATGTTAGTCTTCATAGCTCTGTCTTTATTGAAGGCTCTGAGATTGAGCTCTGTATTAGTGAAATACTGGTTTTAATCTCACATTAGCAGAAGAATGAAGTTTTCTGGCCATGTTTACTTTCATTCTCGAGACGTGCGGAAATAAATAATAATAGAATGTCTTATTAAAAAGCTTATTCCTTACAGGCTGTTTCCCATCTTCAGGATTCTTTCCAAAATTTAGTGATCATTTTGGTGGCTAAGTGTGCTAAACTGTACAGACAAAGCAAGGAAGGGATGAAGGGAGTATATAATCTCTGATATATTTTTATTGCAGATTTGCTGATGAAGAAACTGAGACAAGGGCAAACATTCACCTTTTTAGAGAGTTTGTTTATTGAATTTCATGGGGCCAGGATTTCATTGTGTATTTTGAAAAGTATATACTAATTTTTAGTACCTTAAGCATAAGTCATATTTTACCAATTGCTCAAAGATATTTACATGCTGGCCTCATAAAAGGCACTTAGGTAGCCAAATCCCTTTTAAGTTACCTAAATTTCTATAGAAATCCACCAAAAAGTGGAGATTTTTATACCTTTGTGAGTACATTGAATTATCTGAAATGGTGGATATAAACTGACAGGATTTTCAAGGAGATATAAACAGTTTAGGTGTCTTAACTGACATTTATGCACAATTATTGTTACTTAATTATTTTTAAAATCTGTAATATATGGTCTTATTTTTCAAAACTGCTGATGGTTTCTGCTGATTTCTGATGGAATTGTAGAGGTTCAGCACACATGAAAGGTGAATCAGTGTCTAGAAAGGTTTATAATAACTGCTTGCCTTTTGAAAATCTCTGCATTTTTTTCTTGCTGGGAGGAATATAGCAAGTCACTGTAACACAGCTGGGAATATAACTACCTCTGATGTTGTAAGAATACAGGGACTTCCTAAACCAGTGCTTCATCTGACAGGTAATTAGTTATTTGAGAAGACAAGGATCTAATTAAGACTTGTGGAGTGATTTTTTAAATTGTATTTTTACAGATTAAAATGTTCTTCAAAATCTAACTGCATGTTGGGGTAGGGCAGTAAAATTATCACTTGTTATTTGTTCTGTACTTTGCTTAGCATTTTCTGTAGGAATGTCTGTGAGACTATATTCAGGTATGGTTGTTTGTGTATAGTATGAAATCAATATTTTATGGGCAGTCGTGCATGTAGAGGTATTCTTTTGCTCAAGAACAACCCATGTATTTATAAATTGTTCCTTCTTAGATGAGCTGTTACTAAATATGTCTAAAAGCAAAACAAATAATGTGGCATGCTTTGTATTGCATTCTGTCATCATGAAGAAATCAGTGTGTGATACTCAGAACAGCTAAAATTCATGAGAAGAATTTGGTGGAAGAATTGTTTCAGATCTCAGCCAATGCTGCTGCTGTGAATACATAAAAAGCACTAGAACTGGAATTCACTGCTGCTATTATTCTCCACTCTATTGAAATGTAGTACAGGGGTATGCTCTAAATTTTTTCTATGAGTCACATTGAGAGTCACTGATGTCATATTCAACCTACAACTTCGTTCTCCAAGTTACTAGTGAGAAAGGCAAGTAACAATTTACTCATTCATAAGTCGTTGAAACTAGCAGTGGGAAATATACTTGTTAATAACCTTGCCAATGCAAAATTTTCCCATTAATTGACTCAAACTCCTTCTGTATCCTGACTATGGCTAGTTGATTAGCCCTCTATCCTTTCCCTTAGAAACTAATTCACTGTTTAGTGGGGTTCTCAGTTTCTGATTTTCAGCCAAGTTATTCTTTTTCCTCTAATCTCATCCGAATATGGCTTACCATTTTCCCTTGGGGCATCATGTAAATATGGTATCTATATTCATGTTTGCACTCTGGAAAACATCTCAGCAGTCATCGTATTTCCTACCCAACTTGTTCACTGATACGCCATACTCTGATACACCTAGCTGTCCGAACCCATTTAAGATTTTTGCTTGCCAGCCTTTTCTGCCATATTGGTGATTGTATCTTGATGATTCCTGTACTCCCACCAATTTACTGACATCTTTCTAATGCTAAGGACACCCAGGACTGAATGTCGTATTTGAAGTATACCTGTGCCCTCAGACTGAAAGTGTCATATCTGAAAAGAAAGGAAAAAGAAATCATATTTTCTTGTTGTCATCTCATACTGAATTTTCCATTTTATTTGTTGTTGTAAATGCATGCTGTTCATGACTGTAGTATATTGGCAGAGCTGTTACAGGTATCTCTGTGAGGCTCCAGGGGTGAGAGTTTGACCTGCTTTTGTGTTTTGTGTTGTCCCTTAAACCACTGTAATTCTTGGGTCTTTTGAGTTGAGGGGGCAAACTCCACTGGCATTGCAGGTAGACATGTAGCACCTCTTTGTGGGTCTCTAACCACAGCAAACAGTCTGCTTTTGACCATGTTAGTGTAATGGGACAGCAAGCTGAGCCAACCCCTCAGGTTTGCAAGCAATTCTTGTAGCTGTGTGGCACAGGAGTTGGGAACAGTGATTGTGACTTTGCATTACAATATGTGCAGGATATACGGCTGTTATATATCATTATCTATCAGTTTTCAGAGATGCTGGACACCACTTTACTGACTTGAGCAGGAGACTGTGTGTACCTGTAAGCAATAGATAAATAAGTGTCTGTAGGTATGCCAGTGGTCCTGAATTACATGAATGCATTATATTGTCATGAATAAATGGGGTTGGGAAATTTCTTAGGTAACATCTATTGAAAATCTTGTCCTATGGGTTTTTTTGATGTTGAGTGTGTGCAAAGATATGTACTTTCAGTTTAGAATATTCCTAAAAGCTGTAGCTTGACATTCAGATTCTGTATTTGGGTGTTATATATTGAGTTTGTGCTGATGTTAAAGGAAAGCTTCATATATGGAACTCAAAGAAAAAGATAGGTTTAGTCCGTAAACACTGTATTTCAGCTATACCTAGGAGGACTGGGGACTTTATCAGGGGAGGTGTCTTGAGGGGGAAGGAAAAAAAAATATTTCTGTGAGATATCTCAAAGAACTGAAGAGAAAGAGTAAATTTGTTACTTTTTCCCTACGCAGAAGTGGCTGTCGCACACCTCATTAAATAAGCAAGCAAAATGACAGCTAACTAATTGATGTGTAGATTTATATGGGCTTTGTTTTTGTTTTAAATGATTGGTAAAATGCTGGTATTATCTGCTAAAATGACAGGGTAAAACTTCCATGACAAGATGCTCTCTTCTGTTGCTTGGATCATTGTAATTGTTTGGTTTGCAGTTTATCTTGTGTCTCTGCCTTGGGATCATGGTTGTTTCTTTTTATGTTCTTTCACTTTTGTTTTCAAATACGGCACTTGTCAAGGTTGGAGGCTTCATACAGGGGTTGGACAAGGGGCTTTTGTTCAGTTGATCTGAACTGAAAACAGAGTTACTAGAATTATAGCCACAAGATCCTCAGAAGAGACTTCCAATACAATGTGGACTTCATGACTTTAAGATAGCTCTTAACTGGCTCCAAAACAAGGATATCATGATTGCTTCTGACAGCAACGCTCCAAAAACAAAACCAAAGGAGCTGAAGAGAGGAAGAAGTTTCTTCCTTAAAAAAACCAACCAAACAAACAAGAACTGTAGAAGACACATAGAGGAATAATATAGGCATAACCCTGGAAATAACATGCCCAAAAGCTGTGATTATATATATGCTGCTCTGGCTGAAGTTGAGCAAGTTTAAGAGGTTACTGTCTTGAGTTTGTTTTCTACTCTGTGTCGTGGGGAAGACTGACATCAGATGGAGAGCTAATGGAGGATGGAGGGAGAATTCAAATGGACTCTTGGAGAGAATGAAGAGCACAGAAGTGAGGTTTAAAGAGTATCAGTGTTGAAGGGAGGCAGATAGACCTGGTCAGACAGGATGACTGCAAGAAGAGGCAACTTTTGTAGTTCTGAGTGGAATGGTCTGGTTCTGGTATAGTCCAATTGTAGACAACTTGGCTTTGCACATGTAGCCATATTTTGATGTAGCTCTTTCTAGAATAACACACAGCACCCACTGTGTTCTGTTTTGTTTTGTTTTTTTTCCCAAGTGCCCTTGATTTGCTTACTTCATAAATGCTATTTTTATTGTAAGGTGTGCCCTGGTGTTTACTGGAGTGATGATTAATTCTGTAGACTGCAGTGTGTTTACTAGAAGTTGTTGTGCCTTTTCCATTGGGTGCTTTGCAAAAATGAAATGGTTGAGCTGCAGACTTCTGTATCCCTTTTATTTGAATAACATGCTAAACGAAGCAGGGCTTTATGAATAATATTCTGCATTTGATTCAGATGCACTTTGGTTCTGTGAAAGGACCACTAGTGTGATTATTCTTAGTGACAAATGCAAATATATAATAACTTAGACTCAGCGCCTCGGTTCCTCCAGGTTATGTCAAGAAATTAAAGCAGTGGAATTTTTGACACATTGACACTGCTCATCTCTCTTTGGAATAGTTATAATTTGTCATTAATAGATGTGCCTGGGACTTTTCATATGTCATCACACATGCACATTCTCCAGCATCCTGAGGAAAAAATGACTCAGAGTCACTTTTTATTCTTTTCTGTATAATTGCTGGTGCACCATGTGGAGTTTTGATGCATACTGAAAGGAGCATGTGCACAAATTCCAATTCTTTGCAAGCACCTGGCTCTATCTAGCAGTAAAAAATAGCTGTGACTGGTGCTGGGTCATCAATTACTGAATCACAAGGGATACAGAAACTCATCGAACTAATGTGTTTCAGAAAGAGATTTAAGGTGGCCTGTATATTTGAAAAAAAATTGCTGAGATGCATACATGTACATTCAAAACTTTTTAAAGGATACTGCAAAAGTTGTTGAGAAATCCATGAAGCTTGTTTTAATCAGGAATTCAGAAAGTAGCATGGATCTGAAATGGTTCACAGTCCACTAGTAGAGAAAGCTGGGGGAAAAAAAAAAAAAAAAAAAAAAAGCCGTTCACCAATATTTTCACCTTTTGGAATACAACTTGAAATTTTTAGCAAAGCAATTGTTTCTAGAAATACCCAGAGTGTGGTGAGGGTCAGAAGTCTTGTATTTTCTGTGCACCTTGCCTGTAATCTCTGTCAAGTACTGAAGTCTCCCTTGACTTCAGTGGGATTTAATCCAAGTTCTAAATTCTGTAATATAAAAGAAAATAAAATTTAATATGATAAGACTATTCTTGTTGCCATTGATTAACACTCACTATTTTCATAGCTGTGCTAATATGTGTATGAAAACTTAGGTCCACCTCCTTTTAATTTTTGTCTGATTTGTGGATACTTTTAATCCTATTTTCCAGAAGATAACAAGGATGGTTTTCAGTAATTGTTATTTTATTAATGATATCAATTTTTGTATCAGTGCTTAAAAAACCACATAAGTTCTGTGCTTCAATTGTGTAAAAGAGAAAATACCCTGTATATTTATTTATATTTTTTAAAGCCTTATGCAAACTTTTATTTTCAGAACCATGTCATATGATGTGCTATCTTCCGTACTTCTAACTCACATGATTCTAATTTGTCAGTATCTGTCCATTTGGAGACGCATGTCACTTTGTGGTTGATGTTTTACATAACTGGAACTTTTTTCAGTTCCATTTATGTTTTTCACACTTTACTGGGGCTGTGATAAAAGATATCATGAATGAGTGGAATATAGTACTTGCTGATTTATATTGAGTAATAGTATTTACATCAATCATTAATGTGGTTTGCTATACAATAAAATGTGTGTTATTATAAATGTACATTTATAAATACATTTTAAAAGCCCCCATATTTTTTACTAAAGACATTATGAATGCTAACAGTAGTCCATTACAGAATTTACCTTACTAGAAAATTCAGAATTCTGCCATAGTTTTATGTATTATTTCTGAATAAGAATTTCAGCAGAGCACTTCCTCAGATGATGTGTGCTGGGTAGGATGGAATCTTTCAAAAGCTCCAGAGTAGAAGAGCAAGATTATTTTACCTGTAGTGTAGTTGCATTTTTTTTTTTGTAAGAGCTCCACTGAAAGGTAATGAAGTGTTCCATTGCACAGTAGTCATAAATACCAAGTCAAGAAGTATTTGCTAATTAGCTTTTTCAGAAATTGTCATAAAACATAACATTTATCATTCATTCATGGCTGTGGCAGTTAAATACCGAAAGGAGTGTTTGGGTTAAGTTTCTTTGTCCTAGCTGTAAGTTACACACTAGTAATTTTTGCTTATTTTTCAATTACTTTAATAGTTACTTTGTTTGCTCTGTTTTTGACATAGAACAAAATGGTTGTCTTCAGGCTGTGACTTTGGAAGGCTTGTCTTCCGGTGGTGTCCATTAAGCAGAAGAGATCATTTTGCCATAGAAAATTGCCTCTTAATGATTGCTGGGTCTCTTCTGTTGTTATTTGTATGCATGTCATGGTTGTAAAAATTGGAATAAAGACTTGACATTGAAGCCTTTTGCAGAGTGTTTAACTATTACTTTTGAATTGTAATTCTCTTCAGAGAGAATTTTCTAATTCAAATAAGGTCAACTACGAAAAAAAAAAAAAAAAAGAAAAAGGCTAATGGATTTTTTTTCTTGTTAAGTATTCCAAATTTTTTGTGTAAATAGATTACCTAGTTTTTCACCTGGCCCATACTGAAATGCCTTCATCTCCTAACAATCCTCAAAGCACTTGTTCAAAGTTCACTTATTTCAGGAATGCAATTTGAAAGCTTTGTTTGGATGAAATCCCACGGTACACGTTCTGGAAAGCATAATTTCTACCATGTATTGTGGCATGATTTATTGACCAGTTTCAAACTGTATCTCAGACCAGTTACTAGTAGAAAGAATAGGTGTGTTTCTGGTGGAATACTATTAGAACCACTTGAGGTGGTTGAGGAAATGGGCTGTTCAGAAGTAAAATAATATAAAGGATCAAATCCTGGTTTTACTGAAGTAGAAGAGGAGACAAAAGTCTGTGAGACTAATATCATTGAAGAATTTGGAAGCATTTTCAAGGATAAGGAGAAGATGGGATTTGGGATATCTTCTATATACTTAGTGGACACTCATGAAATGTTCTATTGTGGCATGTTTTGTGTAGATACTGAAGATGAGTGTTAATTTTGAGAGCTGATCGTGATAAATTGGTAAAAGAATACAATTTCAGTTGCATCTTTTCAATTTGACCTTCTTATTCCTTCTTACTGACTTATCTAGAAGAGAGTAAAAACATCAGATCTATACCATACTGTGGTTAAACAATTATGATACAGGTCATTTAAAAGGCCCTTTGGCCCTAAGTTTTCACTAGTATTTTACTTTTCTCACGATGTTTCACTCATCTTTTCTTCAACTCACCAACTTGTTCAGAAATTGACCCTGGCATATAATCAATGCCATAGAAGCGTTTAATCTTGCATATTTTTCCATAGCTTGCTTTACTGAATCACAGTAATTTCCTTCAGGTATAAAGTTTTGTGCATCCTACTAGTTTATTGAATTGCTTCACTGATGAGATAGATCTAGGATTTTAGATATCATATACAAAAAATACTCTCTTCTGAATTCTGTAGCTTCAAATGCATTAAGAAAGTTCTATTTATTCTTTTTTTCTTATGTATTGTTATAGACTGGCATTAGACTACCATAAGATTCCACATGACAGAACGTCTTGTTTCATTTCTTTGGCAAGTTTGCAAGCTACAGCATTAGCATGTGGAGCTCTGGCTCTAGTAGAAACACTTAAAACTGGAATAGAAACTGGATCACAATTTCCACACTTAATAAGGCAGCAAGTCAGCCATTGCCATGAGACAGATCTGGTTGAATTGTCATAACTGCTCCATAGGCATAAATCTTAGACTTGCACCAGATACTTCATGCTGTTCCTGCTGTTCAAAACAGCTGGAAATTTAACTTAAAGATTTTCTTTCCCAGAGAGAAACTGCAGGTGGAGTTGAGATAGCATGAATTTGATGGAAAGATACACTCCAGTCATACACTCCATCTCCAGTGTCGCTGTTGTGGCTTCAGGATGCATGTCTCATCCTGGAGATTGTATCATGGTAGTTAAAAGCTGCAGTTCAAGGCATGGGAAACAATTTTGGAAATTGTTGTATGGAGTTGAAGCTGAATCTTTTCATTTTTTATGAATGTACTTTGTTGCGGTAACTTTTGCTTTTTTACCTTTTCTAGTTTTCATGGATTTTCTTTTTTCTTTTTTTTTTTTTTTTAACCCCCTAGAGATTCAATCTGGGGGCAATATTTATTTCTGATAGTATAGTCATTTTGGACTCAGGATTAGAGAAATAATAGTGATGTTAAATGCAAATGAATCTGCTTTTTCTGTATCAAATTTGGACAGGATAATCTGAAAAATAGCAATTATGTAGTGGAACCTCATCTAGTTTATGAATTAGTTCTCAAATGCAGATGGACCTTTGCAGGTCAATCTTTCTGAAAAAAGGAACAGATGTGGTTAATATACATTGGAAAATGCTTTTGTAATAAGCAGCATTATTACTAAGCTAAGGCTGTGGATCTGCATGTGAATATTATTTCAAGCAATAAGAAATTTATGTTAAAAACTCATAAGCAGTGAAACATTACAGCTCTCATTAATTTCAGTGCTTAACTGATTGTTAAATAACAAAAAATTTACTAGGCCATTTATAGTATAAAGCTTGTTCTGAGCATATGTACTGTAGGATGCCTTCTGCATAGGGTCAAAGCTGAAAAAAAATGGAAAGAACCTATCACTGAGGCTTTGTTTACACCCAAGAGTTTAACTGTGTTCATGTAGGTAAAGCAATATAAGTAAATGAGCAAGGATGATCATTGGCTAGTTAGAATGTGTTTATAAGAATGGAAATATAATGCTATAAGCTGTATTTATGGCAATGTAACTGCAATAAGATTGTATAGAGGAACTGCATTGCCAGAAGGAAAAATTACATCCCTCACTGGAATAATCATTTTGTACTTCTATGTGGGGTCCAGGCCTAAATTAATTTCAGTTGCATTTCTAAGTACTTCAACAAGAAAGCTGCTTCAGTAAAGGCTTTCTTTGGTTCTGAGAGGATTTAACACTGAGAGGCTTTGAACATCTGCATCTTCACTGAAGTCTGTGCTGTGTAAGGAGCTGTAAGGCATCACAGGCCTGTGATTCTCTCTTGGCTCTAAATCTCATCGAAATCAGCAGGAAAATGCTTGGGTGGCTGCAGTACAGCAGCCTCTTAAGAGACATTTTTTAGCCTGGTATATCTTGTTTTCTGACAAATCCAGGTGCACACTCAGTAGGAAGTAGTTTACTGTGAGTGCAGAAAACTTTGCCAAAGCGTGATCCTATGTGATGATCACAGGGGCAAAATGAGATGCAAAGCCAAATTTTGTTCTGTTCTGTAGTTTTATTTCTGCTTTTTGCTTCCATAGGCTGCACATAGCTAATAAAAGATTAAAAGCCCAATCAAAACACCACCACCTCTCTCTGGGGGCTCAAACAATCAATTTATTCTCCACAAATATGAGTTTAAGTACATGTGAGAGGAATGGGCTATTTAAAAGGCTGTTCCCACAAGAGATTTCTTTGGTATAATACTTCACTAATACTCCTCAGAGGACACTGCATAGAGGGCAAGATGGACTTCCCAATATGTGCTGAAGATATGAAGTTATAGAATCATAGAATCATAGTATAGTTTTGGCTGGAAGAGACCTTCAGGATTATTAAGTCCAACCTTATTCCCAGCCCTATCAAAAACCACTACAACATCTAACAGGCTTTTAAACACTTCCAGGGATGGTGACTCCACCAACTCCCTGGGCAGGCTATTCCCTTTCTGTAAAGGAATGCTTCCTAATATCCAGCCTGAACCTCCCCTGCTTCAACTTCAACTCCTCTTGTTCTATTGCTTGTTACCAGGGAGGACAGACCAACTCCCGCCTCGCTACAACTTCCCTTCAGGTAGTTGTAGAGGGCAATAAGGTCTCCCCTCAGCCTTCTTTTCTCAAGGGTAAACAGCCCCAGATCCCTCAGCCTCTCCTCATATGACAGATGCTCCAAACCCTTCACTAGCTTTGCAGCCCACCTCTGTACCCTCTCCAGCACCTCAGTGTCCTTCCTGGAGAGAGGGGCCCAAAACTGGACACAGTATTTGAGGTGCAGCCTCACCAAAGCCAAGTACAGAGGAATGATCCCCTCCCTGCTCCTGCTGACCATACTATTCCTGATACAGGCCAGGATGCCATTGGCCTTCTTGGCCACCTGGGCACACTGCTGGCTCATGTTCAGGCAGCTGTCAGTCAACACCCCCAGGTCCTTCTCTGCCTGGCAGCTCTCCAGCCACTCCTGCCCAAGCCTGCAGTGCTGCTGGGGGTTGTTGTGGCCCAAGTGCAGGACCCAGCATTTGGCCTTATTGAAATTCATGGAATTGGCCTTGGCCCAGTGATCCAGCCTATTAGATTAAGCGTAACAGTTTAACAGGGTTTCCCTACTCTCAAGCAGATTGACACTTCCACCCAGCTTGGTGTCATCTGCAAATTTACCAAGGGTGCACTCTATCACCTCATCCAAATCATTGATGAAGATGTTAAACAGGAGTGGCCCCAGTACTGAGCCCTGGGGGACACCATTTGTGACTGGCAGCCAACTGGATTTAACTCCATTGACCACAACTCTTTGGACTCGTCCATCTAACCAGTGTTTCACCCAGGAAAGCGTAAGCCAAGAGCAGCCAATTTCCCTAATAGAACGCTGTGGGAAATGGTGACAAATACCTTACTAAAGTAAAGATAGACAACATGTTACATGTTGTTATATGGCAAAATGTTACAATGTGTTACAAGTTACATGGAAAGAAGGCAATTAGATATTCCCCCCTTTTTTTTTTTTTTTTGGGGGGGGGGAGGGTGAGGTGGGGGAGGAGAAAGGTGGAACAAATAATTTAAAAAGTTTCACATTAAACACACCCAGTGTAATAAACTAATAGTTCTTATGAGTTGAGGGCTAAATTAAGTTTGTTCAGTACCTAAACTGACTCAATAGTGCTTCTAATAAAAAAAACCAAACAAACTACTGGTTTATTTTATTTTAATTGGAAGTAAATACCCAATTTTCAGTCATTTTCTTCTTCAATCTTTGGCTTACATTTCATTTAAAGATTTTCCTTTGAAGTGGCAGCTCAGACTCATCAGATTCCTTTCCTGTTTCCAACACACTACCTTTTATTTTTGGTTTGGCAGATAGATTTTCTGTGAATGCTTCTCAGATGGAGTTGACATAAGATTTTGGTGGAAATTAAGTAAGAGGACTTTTTATTACTGGGATCACAGATCATTTTATTTTACATACTTTTTACCTGTTTCCTCTCTGATAATATTCATCTTAGTAATGAAACCATTGCTGGATTCAATGGGCTCTGGGTCAGACCTACAGTCATTTCGATATCTGGTTTGAGACTATTTCTAGCCTGCATCTTCATGAACTTTTTAGTTTTGATTCCATCTCACAAGACCTACAGTATATTTTTTTTCTTACTAGTTTCCATTTTACATCACTACAGGCAGATGTTGCCCACATACATAGCACATGATGAAGAATAAGGAAGAGAAACACACATTCATAAGGTTTCTGAGCATACACACATAGAGTAAGTGTGTGTGGGGATGACCTGTGAAGACTACCTGGTCCACCTCCTTCTCAAAGCACAAGTTAACTTCGAAGCCAAGTCCAGCTTCAAGTTAGATTAGGCTGTTGAGGGCCTTATCCAGTTGAGTTTTGAATAACTTCACCAATGGAAATTCTTTAACTTCTTCAGCCTCCGTTCTTGTTCTTGGTATGAAGAAGATTTTTTTAGAACAGACATGGAATTTCCCTGCTTTGCTGCAGTTTTAAAATTGGATTGAGATGTTTTAATCAGAATATGAAGGGAGTTCTAGAAAGATTTTTCCTTTCTTGGAATTTTGAATACTGAATAACAATAGTCAAACAAACCCATATGCAGAAATTCTGGAGGCAGCAGAGGGGTGTGCAAGCAGCTTGTCTGAAAGACTGAAGTACCTCTTTTGGTGGTAGAAGGAAGAAGTCCTGTTACAACATCTAGAAGATGTTTTTTTGATAAGAACAGGCCCTTAGTTAACTTCTTGGGGGTTTTTTTTGCACCACAGGACAAAATTCTCTACACATGACTGCACTGAGATATGACATTTACTAATTTTGGAATATGTAGCTTTTTAAAATAGTGATATTTTATGCAATGACCACTTAATTGGATTTAAATACACTTGTCTTTAGGGTAAATGCTCCAAGAAGTGGAGATACAGATGCTGCATATTCCAAATGTCTGAAAAATAATTAAAAGAGAAAAATCACAAAATGTTGAGTTTACACAGTGATGGGATTTAATTCTGGTTTGACTGAGGCAATCAAGAGTTGTGTGTCTAAATCTGTTGTCTTCTGTAATAAACACTTTTTCAGCATCTGTTTATGCGAACATTTGCAGCTGTTGAAAAAACAGGCATCTTTGCCTCTTAGTCAAACAATATATAAAATGAATGATGTTAGAATACATGATGTGCAAAAAACAGGTGTCAGAGCTGTGTAGTAATCGACTGACTAAGTGAAGAAAGTGTGAGGGACCTACTTTTGCATATCAATTGCCTCATACAGTCATTGGATCATTGGGGTGTGAAAATGGATCTCATTTAATGGAAGTCCTTGAGAGAGAAAAAGAAAAAAAATCATACATACATACAAAGCTGTATTCACATAATTTAGAAAGATCCACTGAAGCAATTTTCAGCAATGTGCAGTGCACACCAAATTTTATGAAGAGGAGGACTATGATATCCTGCCTTTGTCTATAGGCTTAACTCACTATGAACATGAACACATGCCATGTATTATACAAATGTGTAAGCTGACACATACAATTTACAGGATTTAGATTTGGAAAAGCATTAATTATACAACAGAAAGCTTCCAGCACACTACAGAGTTTCATGTTCTTACTGCAAAATGAAGAAGCACATTAACCTTAAAAAAAAAATCAGAAGGACTTGGTAGTTCGATAACTGAGCAGACCAATATGCCTACTTGTCCTGCTCTCAACAGTGAATTTAGTGAAGATCTCCCTAGGTGGAGGGAAAGCACATGTGGGCTGAGCTGGAGGACCAGGACACTCTGTTTGTATGACTGTTTTCTGATTAAACAGATTCAGGTAATCATGCAGTGAAGCTACCTTTGCGTGTGGCTGTGGCTCTTTGATCTGAACTCAGCTTGACAAAGACGTATATAAAATTTATATGAAATATACATAAAATTGCCATGACTGTTATATATACAGGGTTTTGATGAGAGGAAGGAGCCCAAGTCATCCAGAGCCTTTGCTGAGACTAGCAGGAACATGCAGAAGTTCCCGAGCCAGCGAGAAATACTTCCTACTGAGTCTTGAGTCAACCCCAGAAACCAGGTGCAGAGAAAGCTGGGCCTTTCTAGTCCTGGTGTTCAAAGAGCAGCTTTTTCCTTTTAAGCATAAGTACAAATATTGTGAAGTGTTACTCTAAAGTGAATATAATGCAGTCTTGATATTCCCTTTTAAGAAGGTTGAAATCAGGATATGTGAGTTTTGCAAAGTAAGCTTTCAAAATGGGCATGATGTGGGTTTGTTTGTTTTTTTTTTAACTGAGCACTTCAAAAAACATCAAAATAACTGCTACCTTCGATCCTGAAAATTGTCAGAAACCTATAAATAAACATAATATAAGAGCAGGAGAAAAATGTTATGCCAACAGTTAATGTTGTTACTAATTCTATTGTTTTTCCTTTTTACAGTGTATCCTATTCAGTGCATGTCTCTGAGGATTACCCAGGTACCGTGCAACATTCTTGTCTATGCCACATATATGCATGTTACTGCAATTTGCTATATTCAGATGAGGATGTCTGAAACGGTGTTGATGTCTTCCAGGTGCATTCTTGCACTAATCATTTTCCATTAGTTATTTTCACAGTAACTTCTCATTTTCAGGCATCCCTTATCGCCTAGGTCAGGGTGAGAAAACCTAGTTCACAAGTTTACAGAGACTGGAGCTTGTGATGCCTTCCGTGTCTGTAGCCAACAGTGATAGGAGTGAGAAAGTGCCCAACTCCCCTTGGCATGGTAGATAAAGCTGGATCTTTCAAGAGGCTGAGCAGTCTGGCGTGGGCCCAGCAAAGCACTTCTGCATTAGACTTTAATGAGACTATTCATGTTCTTCAAGTTATGCCTGTGGACTGTGCACTGACATTTCTAAGAGTCAGTTTGAGACAGGGGTTTGTGTATGGGCATGTTTTTGGTAACTGTCACGGAGGCAGCCACAAACCAAACAGCAGCCACTATCCTAAAGAGGGGTTTATTGCAGCCAAAGTCACCCAGCACTCCTTCTGACCAAATACAAGTTCAGATGTCTGCTGGGAATTAACTACTTCAAAACTAATTGCTAATCCTTAAGTAAACATAAACCAAAATGGGAACACACTGACTCATCAGTGGGACACCTCCCACCTCACCCACAGAGGGGAGGGCAAGGCTCACTCAATCCATGGAGACTCACTCAATCCATGGGAGTGTCCGTGGGCAGCATGTCCAAGGGGAGGATCTCACTGCCAGGCCCGCTGCTCTGCCAAGAACCAACTCAACTGGCTCTTAGTTACTGATACCCAGTCAAGGGTGTGTAGTACTCATTCTGACTGGTTGAGGGGACAAGACAAAACATGGACAAGCCCAGAGAAGCCCAGCCCCTGAGTCTGCTTAGTGTCCCGACCCTGAGGCACCTGTCAGTCACCACAAGGTGCAGTTTAATGGCAGAGGCTCAAACTGCTCCATCCAGCCCACCCTGTTTGCTTTGTCTGTTTTGTTTGCTGAGGAAGCTGCACCTGCTACAGTAATGTAAGGTTGCAAAGCTGTTCCCAGCTGCTCTTCAGTCCTGCCTACCTTTCATACTCTGAGCTGGGTTGTCAAAAGCATTTTATGTAACTATGCAGCCAATCTAGACAAGGGGAATTATTAATATGAAAGACAACCAGGCAAAGGTAAAGCTAGTATTCAGCTAGCTTAATTCACAGATTTCCTTCACAAAGAGATGGCACAGATACTTCAGGTGGCATGGAGGTTAACAGAAGCAGGAGGGGAAATTGGGGATGAGGGCAAATAGGCACTGTGCAAGTAAAGTTCCATGGTTGCACTGTTGGATTGCACCACATTGTGTGTATTGCACCTGGGATTATTTAATGGTGTAAGTACTGTCAGTGCTATGAAGCCCTCTGGTGTTTTTTAATCTTTATCCATAACATCTCTGTAGTATTTCTAAAATAAATATTTCTTGTTTCTTTTAGAATCACTAAAGAAGTGAGGCTTTGATCTTCACTGATAAGCAGTAGACTAAGTCTATTCAAAACACCGGAGTGTTTGAAGCAGATATATAGAGAAATTAGCATCAACAGTGATGCTAGATACAATGGATTATGTGAAAGAAAGCTATCAACCTTTATGTGAGGTACAATTTTTACCAGTAAAAACTTTTGGGAAAACTACTTCTAAAAATTATTTAACATGTAGTAAGGAGAGAAACTAAGATTCATAAAATATATAGTTATCCCATTGATAAATTGATTTACTGATTACTCTATTGACCTGACAATGAATAGAGGTACAAACGGATGAAAAAAGTCTTCATCATATGTTATTCATAGTTTGTTTTATTAAACATCCCAAAACTTGGTCTCTGGGAACCCCTAACTTAATGGCAAGCTGGAGTACTGAACCAGCAGTTATTCCCACAGCACATTCCCAGCAAACTCTTCTGTCTGACAGATCTCAAAGTTCCCATATGAATGCTATTTGCAGCATGCCCTAGCTTATGAACCTGAGTGACTAATTGATATTCTTTGCCATCACATTTTAAAGAAATTTTAAAGAATTTGAATATTTTACACTGTAGATAACTTGATGAGGGGAGGTGTAAACCAGCTGCACCTGTTTACTGATTAAAATCTAACCCTTCAAGGCTTTGGAAGAACTAATTTAATTCATATCTCAAGTTTTTACAGGATGTATGTTTGCTTTGTGATGAAGAGGTGTTTGGTGTGTTAATGAATGATAATGACTCTGACATTTTACAGCTTTGATCCTAAAAATACTAATTTTGACTTGGTGAGACAGATTATTTGTTTCCTGTCTTTGTCCTAAATCTCTATCTTACTGCTGATCATGACTCTTTTCTCTGGCATGTATTTTAAGAGTTGTTTCAGGGACATGTCAGGGTGCAGTGGTGTCAACTCTGGGAAGTTCTGTGCTGATGTCCTCCTGACCTGTAAAGGTGATCTTAAAGTATTCCTGCTAGTAGATACAGTTCAGAATACTGTGCGCTCATCAAATTAAATTTCTCATGGGATATATCTTTACAGATCAAGGTTTATGTCCATTAGTTCATAGCTATACCAAAGTCTGGAGATTAAGACTGTGGATCAAGTTTGGAAATACATGAGTATGTCAGAGTTGATCATCAGATAAACTGCTAATTCATACGATAAATATATGAAAATAGAAGACATTAAGTTATTATACAAATAATGTTGTTTCAGCCAAAAGCAATACCAGCAGAAATAAATTTTAGATTCTATAAGAAAAGCCTTGGGTATTTCATATACTCTAGCTCCCTGCATTGCTGTTATGTATGCAGTGTCACCACTTTGGCACTGGTAATTGTGTGTAGCTATTGCAGAATTGCTTCATAAAGCATCAAAAGAGTACAAGCAGCTGAGCATTAAATCATACCTGTGGGAACTGTAATATGACATGACAACTTTCAGTATGGGAGTTGTTCAAAA
This sequence comes from Todiramphus chloris collaris, assembly GCA_025345505.1. Lineage (NCBI taxonomy): Eukaryota > Metazoa > Chordata > Aves > Coraciiformes > Alcedinidae > Todiramphus > Todiramphus chloris. The sequence continues at coordinate 5,966,976 of JANVCC010010204.1, forward strand.
GTTTCATAATTATTAGTGAAAGCTAAAAATACATTCACAGAGGCACACAGAAGAACTTAATAGGAATAGTGTTGAGACAGTAGTGTCTCAAAGTTAAATATACATCACAGAAATTGTGAAAATACCACTGAAGATTTTAGAGTGATAGCAGTTCCAACAAAATATCTCTGTAATTATTTTCTCATAACATTGACACAACTGTGGAAAAATAATGCTCCTAAGGAGCAGTTATAGAATATAACATCAATAAGTAGACTAATGTCCCATTAAAATGAGTGGATCGTAACTCCTGTGAGAACCATTACAACTTCAGATATTTTCCTAAGGAGTATATATGTGGACTGGTATGTGTTGGATGCCATAATCTTGTAGAACTGCTGTAGTCTTTTATCCCAGTGATTTGTGGGTTACATACATGTTAACAGAAACATCCTTTTCTTAGACCTCAGACTGTAGCAGGGACAGAGAGAACCAGTTTGGTAGCAGGTGGTTTGCTCATTTCTCCACTAGGAGCAGGCACCAGGTCCTCTGCTTAAGAGAGGTGTTCCTGGGTGTAGTGGGTTAGAAATTGGGTGTTGAAGAAAGCAAACCAAACCCAGTATCTTAATTTAAAGTTTCATTGGACTGATGGAAAAAAAAAAAAAAAAAAGGAAAAAAAACCCAACAAATAATGGCTGCCAAAGAGAAAAGGAAAACAAAAACTTGGCAGTGAAAATCATACTATTCAGCTTCCAAGAAAGAATGACTGTGGAAATAAAAGTATAATTAAATCTTTAACATCTCTAACTGTGCATCCTTTTTTCCATATATGTATGTCTTGGTAATTATCAATTCTGTACATCACATATTGTTGTTTTTCATGCTTTTTCATACAGCAGTAAGTTCCAGGACCTTCCCCTCATCTATATATTATGATGTTAGGCATGTTTAGAGCCGAATGGTGGTCTCTTATTCCAGGACATTAGACTCTGTAGCACTAAGTTACCCTCCCAAATATGGGAAAGGAATGGGCCTGTATTGTATATGCCTGTTCACAGCCTGTCCTGCCGACAGACAAAAGTGGGAAAAGGAGGGAATTCTTCCAGATGGCTGAAGCAGCCCCATTTTATTCGCATGATACTGTGGCTCTAAAACACATCCCTGTGCCAAGCACGTAGCTGAGCAGACACAGACTGAGCTGATGGAGCAGGTCACTGTGCCCACTGGAGTGCAGTGCTCAGGGAAATGTGTCAGCCTCCTGCAGCAATTGCCTGCATGTAATATATATATGCTGAGCTGAGTGTGTATCACTCAGATTACCTTGTGGGACAGCACAGGAGTGGAAGTAGGCGAAGGTGTGGGATAGTGTCAGACTCAGTAGATGTGTGTGAATGTGGCAGAAAGGCTGTTTCACAGGCAGCAGGCTGGGAAAGCCCCATGTGCCTGTCTGTGTACGACAGTGCGGCTTGCCAGTTTGCAAAGGCAGCATGGCACATCTGTGCAAGGAAGGGGTGGCAGTGATGGGGCTTTGTCTTGATACAGGCTGCTAAGAATCTCTGTACTACAAATAATATTGCTGAATTTACTGATCAATTAATATTAATATCTTTAACATTTCACTGCAAGCACTGTGGTCAGAGGCTTTGGGATGGCAGCAGTGTGCTTAAAATTACATGCGAGTTCACATACTCTGCTGATGTGGGACTGGACTCTTCAGACTTATGATAGGTCCAGTCTTTGTTTCAATTCTCTTCTTTGTCTCTTTATCTGTAATGATCTTGTCAGTCTTTCTACTCTAGAGTATAAGTTTGAATTGAGCCCAGATCAGTAGAAAACAGAATATTATTACTTTCATAGGCAGTTCAGAAATTCATGCAAAATTAGCTTCTGCAGATACTACATAACACCTGTTGTTCCTTGTTTGCTGTTACTAAACGTTTGGTTGAAAAGCAAAAAAAAGAAAAAGGAACCAAAACAAAAAATGAACACATATCCCCCTCAGCCTAATCCCTACATTTTGTAAGAAAATTTGAGATAGGTTTCCCATATTCCTATCTCCACCCATAATAAAAATGTTATTAATTGGAAGAATTTTTTTTCCCCTGCATCAGGCACAAGAAAGATTATCCACTGATTAAAAGATACTTCAAACAACCTTTATGTGACTAGGCAAAATGAAGCACATGTATTTTGCGTAATGGGCTGTTACCACTCAGCTCTGAATGCAGCTTTCACTCCACACAGCAGATCTACCTTGAGTTTCAGTGTCAGATGTAGCAAAAAGCATAGAACAAGGCCTCATTTTGGAAAAGGTTGACTCAAACCTCCATAAGCCTTGTGGGACAGTTCAGAGCAGTGCCTGGTGTCATTCTTGAAAGCTGTGATATCAGACTGCAGGAGTTTGCTTCTACAAAATTTGGGTCCAAATCTCCTATCCTTTTGGTATGTTTCTTTTTGCTAGCAATCTCAAGAGAGAAAAAAAACCACCAGGAATATGATAGTGCTCGGCTTCTCTAACCATACAAAGAGTGGTTCCTTATGGTACAAGGGTGGGATGGGCAGTGTGGGAAGGGACTGACTGAGCGTAACTGGACTTCACCATGCGATGTGTTTTTCTTTTGTAGATAACACTTACGTTTCCAGTTCTGATAATGATGAAGATGTATTAGTTACAACAGAGCCAATTCCAGTAATTTTCCACCAAATTGCTACAGGTAATCTTATGTACAGAGTGTTTTATCAAGTTCTTATTTTGTAGAGGAAAGACAAGATGTTGCCTGCACTTGAAGACAGGTATGTTAACGTGTGCAGTTATACAGATTGCTATTTTCTCAGTGTCTTGCTGTAGTGACTTGTCCTACATTTCAGAATAGAAGAAATTAAAATATTTCTTTTGGGGATCACCACATTTGTGTAGGCAGAATGCATTTTATTCTTTTAATGTCTTGCAGTCTGTGCTAAAGCAACTCTCCTCGAATACAGGTAGAGTTAGTTGCTTAATACCTCCCAATTTCAAGTTTTCATACTCACTTGCTTAAAACTTCACTAAATCTTCACCACTGGGGATGTAACAATCTATGACTACCACTGCCTCTGGTCAGTTGTTTCAGGAAATTTAAAACAATATGGTTCGGCTGTTTCCCTATATTAGACTATAGGAAAAAAATACATTTTTTTTCCCAGTGATTTTGGAAAATCTCATTTGAAATACTTCCATAGTTTCAAAAACTATTTGATACGTGAAATGGTATGCTTTTCAGACATATAGGCACAGTTATACAATATATAATCAAGATTTGTGCATACTCCATACAGAGTTTTTAGCAGATAAATTCTCTGATGATACCAGTCTGCAGGAGAAACTGCATAAAGCAGTCTTAAATCTGGCAGTTCTTCAGATAGGAACACTTGATTTTGCAATATTATTATTATTATTAATATTATTATTATTACAATTCTGTAGGGATTTTTTTTTTTGCATAACACAAAATTACTTTTGAATTCCACTGGAAAACCAATGTGATCTTCAGTCTCTGATATCATTTATACTTTTATACTGATGTAAAGCAATAATAATTTTACCAAAGTTGGTGTAGTGACATCCAAACTAAAACTAGCTATTACAGTCAGAAGTTTAAGACAAGTTTTACTTTGAAATATTTCTGTAATTTAAAAAGAAATAAACCATGTCATTTAAAATAGAATAAAACCCTATGTTTTGTATAGAAATTGATCTGACTTGATTTTGCCAAGGGACTTTCATTTTTCATTTTGGTTCTTTTTTTAGTAAAATATAAAAAGTTAATAAACGACACTAAATTGTAAATCACAGATTGGGAAACACAGACCTTTTAGATGGATCAGCTGAGTTTCATTTCACAAAAATATGAGTCTTCTGAGGTGTAGGGGCTTCTTGATTTTATGCTCTTGTTTTGTAAAGTCTTTGATGCTTTTCGTATCTGTAACTTTTTGTTCCTTATTTGCTCTAGAGCTGCAAACAAGTATTTCAATTTTGCATATGCAAATTATTTTACATTTTTCACAGATGTTCCCTAATTTCCCTTTTCTTTTAAGGATTAAGAAAAACCAGTGATGTCAACTATTGCTTAAGCATAAAATCAAAATTGCAGAGGGAGAATGGAGAGGTATGTATTTGTTGTATACATATTTTAACAGAAGTTGCCTTAAGAAACAACAGAAAAGAATAAAATGAATGTTTACTATAGATTTCCTATGAAATTTGTGCATACACAATCTATACATGTTTCCACATATTAGAAGATGGGTGTAGTTCTCTGGGTTTCATATGTGGATTTCACTTGGCTGGGATAGGGATGATCCCATCTTAGGAGCTATGGGTTTAATATTTATTTAATTTTCTGTTCAGTAGTGGTATAGATCCTGACTACCCTAAAAATAGATCTCTCTTGGAGAAGTAGATCATGACACCTTTACCTTTTAACCTACTCTTGCACATAGGACCTCATCCCATTTATTAGTTCCTTGCTGCTTTGTGTGGCCTACAGCACACAAGGAGGCTCTTCTGCATGACTCTATTCACCATAAGTAGTGTCTGGACTATTAAGGCCTTCCAGTCTCCATTGTATTTGTGCTGTACCTCTGATATGGGTCCCTGACATTAACTCAAGAAAGAAGTGGCATTAATGTGCAGTCTACAGGGCTTGACAGTCTTGTGGACTTGAAAGAAAGTACTACATAGGCTCCTATCCCAGGCAAGAAATTGAGCATTGTATGAAGAATTCAGGTGCTTGACTTAAAGAATTAGGTTGGTAAGTGTGGTTGCTGAGTTTCCTGATGACTGCTTTTTTCTGCTCCAATCAGTATTTGATCCAGAAAGGGGAGATAAGCGTGCCCAGGTATACTAATGTGTCTGTTTGGGGTTTGTAGTAGATGAAATCTGATTTGATGTAAAAAGCTGCACTGGAAATACTTTGCTTCTACTGCCTCATAATTGTGTTGAGTACTTGGTAAATATTAGAAAAAATCAAGGGCAGGAAGAATTCACGTATTTTATTAAAAGACTGAGATACAGATAGGTTCTATGGGACAAAGTTAAAGCTTTGACAGTATTGAAAAAAAAGACCTTTAAAAAGTAGTCTGTACCACTGACCGTTTCTGCTGGCTAGACATTTGGGCAGGATAGGATGGGTTTGTCACTATTTTAATGTGAGAGTTTCATTTCTTTTTGGTTTATGTTGAATTTTTTATTCATTAAGTTCTGTTTTAACACAGACTTCCCCTTGAGCTAAGTTTATTAAAAACAAAGAAGACTAAAGTAATTTGTGTCTTTCAGTGAAGTAGAAGCAAAAGTGATTTTTATGCCTTGTCATTGAAAATCACTGTGAAATTGTCTGAAATACAATTTTGGTTCTATGTATACATACAGTGACTAGAGAAGGAATTTAGAGTCAAAGGCACAGAAATGGGATTAGAATGTCTGACCACAGAAATTGGTGTGTGTATTTGGGGTATATTTGACATTTATGAGTATATGGGATTTAGGAGTAACTTCAACTCCTTGAGTCATATGTCTGATTTTTATTCCATTATGACAGTGCAGCACATAAATAAAAAATAAGCACTAAGTACACCATATTCAGGTTGATGTATAGAACTATTATTTCAACAGGTGTTCTTTAGGGATGCTTGTCAGCATAAGGCCTAGAAATAACACACAGATCGTGAGAATCAGGTATTATTATCTTCAAGCAATTACACAATTAGAAGTAAAGGTTCTATTGGTGAAAAGCAGAATGTAACATTTAAGCTCATGCTGAGCTGCAGTCTGTACCAGGATCAGTTCTATTTACTTGAGTACAATAATTCACAGAGCAGCCTATTTAGAACAGGTTTTACTTTGTTAAGCATATTGCTGTATAATTTTAAAAGTCTCAGAACACTAGTTAGAAAATTAAGTTAAAACTTTTCTGACAACAGGCTGGAACTTCTGTTAAAAGTAATAATTTAGCAGCAATGTGTCAGTCTTTCACAGAAAGGAAATTAACAGATTCCGTGCTCAGCCTTGAATTATTTCCCTAAACTATTAGAGTAAAGTAAATTAAAATTGTATTAAGTTATCGAAACACCAAATGAATTAAGTCCAGAACCTGTCTTGGTGGGTAAATTATACTTTGTTTAGCAATAGCACAGAGTGAAGTATCCCTGCATAGTCTACTGAATACCCAAGTTCCTTAAAATATTACACTGTCTATGTAGGCAGACAAAGTATTATTTCTCTAACATAAAATTCACGTGTTTTTATGTATGCAGCTATCAGGCAGTTGTTTTGCCTGATATTTCACTATTCTTAGAATAGGTTCTCAGTACTTTTCTGAAAAAATGATACTAAAAGATCTCTTAATAAAGGGTGCTATGAGCTTATTTGTGAAAACATAATGTGTGTATTTACAATTAGAACTATAAATGCAAGATACGTATGTTGCTCTTATTGTTAACTTTTTCATTAAGGAGTCACGGCACAACAGCACAGTTGAAGAAGACTCTGAAGGAGATAATGATTCTGAGGAATTTTATTATGGAGGACAGGTAATGGAGGAAATTTTTGCACAAGATTCACAAAATGAATATTTGAGAGTTTCTGTTGTTCATTCCATCTTAAATTTATGATAGTACTTAATTTCTTATGTTTACTCAACATCACATAGAATGCTATGTGTATATATACATAGTATTTTATGGCAGAGATATTGAATATGTTATACTCTATTACTATATCAAATTTAAAATAAGTTTAGTTTGTTTACATGTGCAAAGCTGTAAGAATAGAAGAAACAAGTACTCTTCAGAACATATGAACATAGAAGTCAGTTGCTTACTTTCAGGAAATAGATATTCACTCTTTAAAGCTTACCCCATTATTGATACAAATGAGAAGTCAGGCTGGTTCCAAATCTATTTCCTTCTGGAGTATTGCCATTTTTTAAAGTCAAGAGCACTGCAATTTAATTGTAAAAATGGTTATTACAAAACAATTTTGATCTAGGCAATAATCTGGGGTTTTTTTCTAAGCTCTACAGTTAAATTCACCTTGAAAAATGCTGAATATTTTTATATTAATGTACTGCTCTATATCTTTCCTTCTTCTTCCCTTGGCAGAATTAGTTAGTATTACATTCTTTTATGTATAGGGAAATAAAATCTCTTCATCTCTTTTCCTTTTGCAATGCCAGTCTCTTTATTCACACTGCCAGTCATTTTACTCAGATTTTTCTTATCTTTTTAGTCTAACAGTTGCTGCAAAGGAATCATTCCTCACTTATGTTATCAGAACTGTTTATTTCAAAGAACATGTTAATGATTACAGTTGCTGTTTATAAAGGTTGTCACTGCCTCATCCTTGAAGCTGAAGCCATCCGTGCTCTTTGTGAAGAGCCAGGGCTGCAGGAGCGTGTCAGCAGTACCAGACAGTTGGGTCAGTGCAGAGAGCGTGGGATGCTGATAAGCAGGACATCACTGAGCCTCTTATCTTGCAGAGCCAACAGTGTGGTGGGGTTTGAATACCAAATACATGTTGAGGTGCTTTACTCTAAAAATAAAAAGCATGCCCCTGAAAAGCTATTAAACGTGGTAATTGAAACTGGAACTGAAAAAATGTATTTTCAGTGTCAGAAACAACTGACATGGAGTATTGACTCCTGTACACTTCAGAAATGACTGCAGGAATTGCTTCCCCTCAGCTACTGACTTCTACAACTTTATGGAGTGCTGGGGAGAACTGTGGAGTGATGTCTTAGTTTAATCTGCCTGAGAGGAAATATCTTCTGATTTTGCCCTGGAGTGATGAGCTGTGTGTACTGGCTCCATTTTTCAGCTCTGGAGAAAGGGCATTAACATCCAGATGGAGAAAAAGGCAGCTAACAGCTGAGTGTTTATTTCTTGAAGCAGCGCTATTATGTTTGGCAAAGGATGCCTGCCAGTGCCCAAATGAATGAATAAATATTAACACTGCATATGAGATATGAACACAGAGAGCAGTACATCATTTTGCAAGGTGTAAAAGAGCTGTGTAATAGTCATACTCGTTAGAATTCAGTGGTCTTGTAAGTGGAAACTATATTATATTACATTGTCCTGTTTTTTGTGGTAACGCATTTAATTGAAGGAATTATAACTGGAAAAAAAAAAACAATTACATTAGCAATAGAAATAAAATATCAGATAATTGTGAATGTCTTGAGTACAGAACATTCAAAAAGCAAAAAAGAGAAGAAACAAACAAAAAAAAAAGAAGACATCATATAAAACATATTTAACAAGACAGAAAAAAGGAAATTTTTAATCTAAAATTCCGTTGTCAGAAAGACAAAATTCTAAAGAAGACCTGTAGAATAGGATATTGAGGGCTCAGAAAAGAAATATGAATCCACGTAATGAGCAAAGTACCTAGACAGTTCTTTCTTTTCCAAATAGAGTGACCTCAAGAGACATTTAATGAATATCAGGTGCATTGGGAAGACAAAACAGTTGACTATATATGTGGGGAACATGCAAGGCAAATTACTTCATTTGAGACTGTGTGTACTGTGCCCACAGAGAAAGGGCACAAAAATACTGACTTTAGCAACTAGAGGGAATAGATGCCAGTCTAACTGTATGCAATACAGTTGGGAAAGGTGGAAGTCAGGGATAATTCTTAATATTTCTAAGTGGTTATATCTGGAAAGATGAGAGCAGCTGATGACGAAACAAGGACTGTGGAAGATGGGAAATGGCATTTGATGGGCAGTGAAAACAAGATATGGTCATAAAGTTTATATCCACTTCGTAGGCACCTGCTTGTAACCCTCCCTAAGGATTTAATGGATAAGTACTTTAAAGTAGCTAAATGATTCAATAGCCTAAGTCCTATTGATTTTCAATGGGATTTAGGTTTGTAAATCACTTAATCTCCTTCAAAAATGCAACCTTTTGTCATTATGTGGGACAAAATAATCTGAATCAGGTCTCAGACTAAAAACTGAGAATTTCTAAACACAAGCCTTTCAGACAAAGCAAAGTTATCAGGTTGTTTAGCTTTTATATTCACTTTCTCTGAGACTTCTTTTTAATTCTTGATTTGAATCTCTATCTTCTACATTTACAAATCATACCAGGAGGTTGAAACAGTAATACTGCTGCCTTGGGCACTCCGTCTTCCTCTGTCTCTGCTTCAGTTACAGGACATACTTGGATATGCACATATGGAAAACTCTTTTCAGCCTCTACATCCATCAGCGTGTCTGTGGCACTAATTCGGGGGTGGAAAATACCACACTATGGTCTCAAAATTTTCCAGAACACTACTTTGTTTCCTTTTTGAATTCATAATGTATTATAATCAGAAAATAGATTGGACAAAGCTTTGTGCTGAGGAGTTCAGTGTTCTGTGTAGCATTCCTTTTGGATTTTACCTTTATTGATACAGAAGACTGACTAAAAAAATGTGGTCTAGGACCAGTGAAGATGACAAGTGCACCACAGCTATAATTTGTGAAATGATTACTGTGCTGTCTTTGGAAGCAGGGCAGCAATTATTTAAGCATCTTTAAAGACTTCATCTTTGAGTAGTGAACATGTAAAAAGGATTGGTTTGCTCCTACCTAAAATGAAAACAAAATATATAATAAAGGTTTTCTTCATGTGCTCTTCTAGTTGGAAAATTGTTCTGACATGCCTGCCCAAAGAAGAGAGGGATATATGCTTCTGATCAAGAATATTGTTGATATCTCTGATAAACACATGCCCATGCTATGCTGATAAATCCTGTGCCTTATATTTGAAGAATTCTAAGTCTAAAGAAATTATTCTTCACTAATTTTCACATGTAAAAAATGATCAGCTGATTATTATTTTAATTCTATTTAAATTTATTTGATTAGATTGAAGATACATTTCTTGATATCAATACTGAAAGTGTCACAGCACTGGTCTCCTACAGATTTGGATGTACAAACAGAAGAAACTACTGACATTAGATACGGTTCTCCAATAACAAGAATTCTCTTCAGGAATTCCTGTATAAGAATATATATATATATATATGTGTATATATATGTCTAAAGGGATATGTTACAGTCTTGTCCTAGGCTCTATGAATTTGTCAAAAGTACAAGCGTAATCCTAATCTTATTCCTGAATCTGTCCAGATCTATGGAGATCATCAGCTTTTGTGGAATTACTGTAATTCTAATTGCAAAGAACTAGAATTAGGTTGACACAATTAGGAGCTCATTTCTCTGTGAGAAGTAGTAATAGACTGTGAATACAAGCCTAAAGAAATATTTTGGTCTTTCTAGAAGATAGGAGGATATTACTTATTTTGTCTTCGTACAGTCCAACCAAACCAGCTCACAAGTTTTGCTTTATAGTGTAAGCACTAACATAGCTTTTTCCATTTCTCATGTAGAGTTTAAAAAAAAATGGGGATGATGGCTAAATACAAGTTTCTTTATACCTTCTCTGGTAAAATGCTTAAAATGGGAAGCTATTCTTTAATTTTTATTTTTTTTTTCCATCTGATATCACTACGCTGATGGATAGAACACAGCCAATTGGTAGACTGAAAATACAATTTTAATGTCTACTCCTTTTGTATATAGAGTTGTTTCATGCTTCTCTTGACCCCAAGCCATTCTATGTCTTAATATATATGAAAGTGTGACAAGCAAAAGTGAGCAAACCTTTGTCCTGTAGTGGTTGGACTGGGATATGACTGAAGAGATCTGTTTCTTTCTCTCCTTAATAGTTTTGAAATGCACAAGTGTCTCAGAACAAATCCCAAGACAAGATAAGACAGAGGGATGAGTCCTTTGCAGCTTCTCTTCCCACAAACAGGAGTAGGACCTTCAAAAATTTTGATGCAGAGGTGCCTGTTTTGCAAATCTCATTGCTTAACAGAGTTAGACCACGTCAGTATTTCTGCTTATTAACACAGTGTCTTTTCTGAGCGTGGCATTAAGGAATCTTGATGCAGCACATTTTGCAAGGGGAGATTTCAAAAGCCTAGATCAGTTGACAGTAATGAAATAAACAAGAACTCCTGGGATATTTTTCTTTCTCTGGTAGGTTAGCTATGACGGAGAACTTCACAAGCACCCACAACTGGAGGCTGATTTGACAGCAGTGAGAGAGATCTATGGACCTAATGCAGTATCTCTCAGGTATGTCATTGACCTGTTCTGTGTTGTGGAACTGTTAACGTTTTGGAGATTGAACTCCTTGTGGACCTTGCCTAACTGCCAAAGCACAAGTCTCTTCTGGAGATTTCTGCATACTATGTGGCAAAAGGAAGGAGCACTGCTGGCTAGTAATAATGCAGGGTTTGTTTTTTTACTAGCTTTTGTGGTTGAGTACTAATACAACTGGATGCATTCAGAATAAGCCCTGGAAGCCTGTTTTAAAACACCATTGTCTTTCACAGTTCAGTCAGTGTTTGATCAGGTTGTTGTATTTTGTTGAAAATTACTATTCAGCATTACTCTGAATCCTTGTTAAACTCCTTTTCTGTCATATTCCATCTTTGCACTGGAGGTAAACTGGAAGAATGATAAGAGATTTAATAAATGTTTTCCCTAGGGAAAGATTGAAGGGATTGGATTTGTCTGGTCTGGAAAAAAAAGAGAAGTCATAAAAACAGTTCTTCCTCAAAAAAACCTGTGTGTAGATAGGAGAAGTGACTGAATGTTCTCTGTTGTCATCATGAGCGAGACAATAAGAAACTACTTGTGTTAGGAACAAACAAAAATTTGATTAGATTTTAGGAAAGCTTTCTGATTGTGGGAATCTGAAATATCGTACATGGGGAAGCGGTGAAACCTCTGTCAGAGGGGGATTACAAAGAGTGATTACACAAAAATTCTGTAGGGCTTATATGAGTGTGCATGATTTTGCCACAGGGCAGAGTTGTATGACATTTTTAATATGCTTCTGGTTGTTTATAGCTTCATTTTCCATATATGTAATCTTAATAATTTCATAAAAATAACAAGTATTCAAGACCTGTCAGATGTATTACAAAGAAAATGTCAAAGTTGTCATACATACCAAGTAACAAAATACAGAGAAGATACTAACCTTAGGCATACATATATTGCAAGTAGCAATTCCCATTAACCTCTAAACAGTAAGCAGTTTTTGTGTAAGAAGAGGGAGCTGGTCTTCAACTGTGGTGTACTATGCCTTTTCAAACTAAGTGGAAATTTCGCTACATTTTGAGGACCTGAGAAACTGAATTCCAAATAGTGGCATATGGGTTTAGGAAATGAATGAGATAAATGTTCAGTTGCCAAACTGATAGCTATGAAATTAAGAATACCTTGATGATAGGCTCCCTCAAGTTCCTAAATCTGAAACATTATATGTAACCTTTCAAGCACTTTAATGCATCTAATTTATTGAATCAGTTGTTTCACTGGAAGCATTGTGATCTTCTCGAGCTTGCTGTAGCAGAAATTGGCATCTGTGCCTGATTTTGTCCTGTGGAAAACTTTAACGCTTCTTCCACTGTTGCAGTTGGAAATACTTACAAATTCTTGGAAATGAGAAACATAGCATTAAGCACTGAGTTTCATCCCTTTTCTGCAGCTCCACTTCTTTGTGGAGAGAGAAGACTGACAGTGACACCCACTAAGATGCATATTTCCTAGACAGTTGACCCTTTTAGTAGTTTCTGCTATCAGAGAGTCAACTGTACATACAAAAGTGAAATTCGTAAACCTGCATACATCTTGCCACTGTGCTTTGAAATATGGACACCAAAGCCAGGAGAAGACCTCTGGATCAATTGATCCAAACTCTTCAGTATCTATTTACATTACTTGTGCATTGATGGACAGAGGACCTCTGGGAGCTTCAAAATCAAGTTGTGTTCATGGAGCCATTGTAGACAGCAGATCATAAGCTCAGGTGCTGGAAGAATATATGGTTTCTTCCTTTCAGCATGGGAAAGTAAATATATAGTCAGCATCATGTGTCTAAAATCCATTTTCTAGGATGGCAATGGTATGGGACCAAAGACATTTCAGTAAGTATAGAAATTCCATAGTTATAACTTATTTTTATCTTGTACTTTCTTCCACTAATATTTCTGTGTTCCGTTAGTTCAACTGTGGTTTTGTTTTATGTATAAATTTATGCTTGTTCACAGTGTTTTGACTCTTGGTCATTTGAGTAACACCCACCTGTGATAATTAATATTACTTAAGAGTTTGTAACAATCCATTATTTGGATATTCTAGAAAATTAACAAAAGAATCTGAGACCACTGTTGTGTAAGATATTGTCTAAGACATTCATCAAGTGGAGAATTTCACTGTTTCAAAGCCAGGTCTTCAGTGAGCAGTAGGAGGTCAGCAAGTGCCTGTGAGGCTCTGGTTGAGCAGACTCTGGAGCAGCTGTCAGGGTGGCTGGGAAGCCTCCAGGTAACACAGCCCTGGCCAGCCTTTTACTTCCTGGGTGTGTCATGTGTGGACATGTCTGATCTAGGGATAGACTTTGGGTTTGCCCTTACCAAAGTGAACAATTGGAATACTGAAGTTTGGTGGAAGGGGTTCCCTCAGTCAAACTTCATAAGAGGTCAAGGCATTTCTAGTGCAAGCTAGGTCCTACCAAGGGCTGAGAGGCCACGTTGGTAGGAGACAATTATGTTCACAAAAACCTTATCAACTTCAGGCATAACTGCTTCTGTGCACTGTCTTAGCTTAATTTATAGAAAAGTATGGAAGTCACTGTAAGAACAAGCAAATAAATACACTGTAAAGAATAAAAAAAGTGACTAGAAGCTAATCTCTGAAAAATTGAGTAATTGTACTTATGCAGTATTGTCCATCTAAATAATTTAAATGTAAAGGAAAATATTTTTTTATTTAGGTGTATGAATGATATTTTCTAGCTCTATTTTTCAGATGTCTTAAGTTCTATGGGGGAGAACAATCAGAATGAGTCAGAAAATAAGAGGCAGAAAAGTCACACTTTTAATGTAAGATTTCAGATGTCAGTGAAACACCTGTAAGTGTAAATTAAATCTGAACCTTGGGGATTCCAGAAATACTACATATAACAGATTAAAAAAAAAAGGTAACTACACAGGGCACTCTTTACTTTTTAACAAAAAAATGCTTGAGTGTATGAAGAAATCACAGAGGTATAATATGGCACCAGTGTATGTTGTATTTGTCTTAAGTGATTTCTCTCAAGTCTCTCCTTAGGTTACTGACCATTAACCTAAAATACTTTTGAAAATTAACTAGGGTTTTCTTTCATCATAAGTAGGAGCAGCATGTGACCATTACTGTTTTCTTGATTTATTTGTGTAATACATGAGACAAAATTATGCAGCAGCAATAGAGAGAGAATTTATGGTTACCAATAGATTAAAAAACAAGGTTTAGCCTGTTTAATCAAGATCCACTGAAAGAAAGCTTCAGTGCAGCAGAGAGTCACCCACTTGGAATATTGATTCAATCTATGTAAATCTGCATTTTATAACCATTCTGATTTTACAGACAAGATTATCCTTTATAAAAGCTTCCCTGTTATATAAGTACTCCTGGTCTGAGGACTATCTTAAAGAACTTTAATGTAATGTAATTTTTTCCTTTCAGGGAATATGGAGCCATTGATGATGTAGATATTGATCTGCATATTGATGTTAGCTTTCTTGATGTAAGTAATCTAATTACAGAATTACATAATGAACATTAATACCCATTTAATTCTGGTACACATCAGATGCTCTAGACAACCACTGAGACTTTCCTTATTCGGAGACTTGATCTTCACAAGTGGCTGTCACATTATTGATTGCTACTCAGTAGAAAGGTTTCTTTTTCCTTTTATGATCCTTTTATGATTTTTGTTAAAATGCTTTGTAGGCTTTCATTTACTGTTTGTTTATTTCCTTTCAAACACAGTTTGTGAATAGTACATGTTTTAAGAGATATAAATTAAATAAATGTATGTTTTTTGCTATCCTAGACATTAGTTTTGGTGAAAGCACCTCATAGAGTCCTGGAGGGATGGAGACCTTGGCTGGAGCTCTCCTATGTGCTTCTGAACATTTGCAGATGATATGGGGGAGGCTGCAGTGGCAAAGGAGACAGAGGACAGTGGTGCTCTCCACGGGCAGCATGGCTTTTGTAACATCTGTGCTGTCATTAACTCCACATCCTCACCTCATCTGTGCAGTAACTTGCTGTCCTCAAGATACAGAATACAAATCAGTGCTTTTGAGGCATCATTAGCTTCTGCACAGATATTTCATATTTGCAGGTCAGCACAGCACATAACATTCCTGGGCTTTTCTAAAATCAAAGGAAATTCTAATCATACCTTATATTATTTTATCAGTCTTGAACTAACCTGAAGGAGTTTTCTTTGCCCTGTGGGATAGATATTTTCCATCTTTATTTTCTCCTTTGCTTCTCAGCTTTGAAGAGGTATCTCTTGACAGATGGGATTGTGTCTGCTTGCACTGTAGAATTAGTGTTGTGTATGAACCTGTGTTCTGTTTATATAAGCATGCTCAAGAACTGTAAGTAGTCTAAGACTGTTCCTATGGGCAACAGCAGGCAATAGTTTGTCCTAACTCTCAGGTTTAAAGTTGGAGTAGATATTCCACAACTGAGTAAATGAATTGATTGTGTTTATAACAACGCTAAGGTAGACTGACAAAATGCAGCAGTTCCTCATGATGGCTAATGGTGTCATTTTCTTTTTATCTTGAACTAGGAAGAGATTGCTCTGGCTTGGGATGTAATTCGCACAGAGCCTATAATAGTGCGATTGCACTGCTCACTTACACAGTACTTAAACGGTCCAGGTTAGTCACCTGTGTATTCTTTGTGTGCCTTGTATGGTGTCTCAGTCTAAGCCATGTACTAGGTGACAGATACTCAGTCCCTGTCAAATCTTTGATCCTGTATGTGCTTAGATCTACTGCTGAGAGCAGTCCTACTGGTTTGAAATAATCCTTACATATATTTACCTGGCAAGGCCCTCAATAATGACATGGGCATCTAATTTAAACCTTCATAGGTTGACTTTTTGAATTTATTTTCTTGATATCCTTTGAATATAACTGTTTTGCCTAGGAAACAGAGTTAAGGAGTAAAGATATACATTTTTTAATATGTTATTTCTTGATTTTTTAAATCAGGCGTCATTAGCACAGATGAGATATCATTGATAACGTATACATATATAGACATGTGCAGCACATTAATATGCCATTTTTCACATGCCTGTGAAGAATCAGGCCATAATAATTATGCTTTCAGCTTCTGATTTCTATATGACTGTGTGAACTCTAGGAATCCTTAGATTTGAATGAGTTGTTAAGTGAGTAAATCTTCCTCATGAGTGTAAAACTGGTCAGATTCCTGAAGAATCAACCGATTTTGAAGACTTGGAAACATTCATATGCAAGAGTCACTTCAGATATATTTTTGTAGTGGAAAGTCAGAACTAAGTTGCAGTTTGGTTCATAACTTGTCCAGCTTTGGAGGCTTTCAGTTCAGGCTTTTATATGTGGGAGAATTCTGCCCCTGAAAATTGAATAGATGTTTGAAATCATATATTTAGCAAAACCCGTCCCAATGAGCTATTTTTATAGGATATGCTGCCTGCCAGTGCTAACCATAAACTATATTCTGTTCAATCAAATCAGCATTTCATTACATCATTTTATTTTTGCTTGACTTTGGTCTTCCTGTTTGTATTTTATTGCTTCAATCTCTTTTTTTTTTTTTTTTTATAAATATGCAGATCTTAAAATAGGTATTTTCCAAATCAGGTAGCAGTGCTAGCATTCAGAATATTTCTATCAAAATGCAATTTTAAAATAAAAGAGTGCAGCAAATACAAGATGGTGAAGCATGAAGAGCAGCACACAGTAAGAAACAGAATCACAGAATCACAGACTGGTAGGGATTGGAAGGGACCTCAAAAGATCACCCAGTCCAACCCCCCTGCTGGAGCAGGATCATCTAGATCAAGTCACACAGGAACGCATCCAGGTGGGTTTTGAATGCCTTCAGAGAAGGAGACTCCCACAACGTCTCTGGACAGCCCGTTCCAGTTCTCTGTTACCCTCATCATGAAAAAGGTTTTTCTCATATTTACGTGGAACCTCCTATGTTCCAGCTTGCACCCATTGCCCCTTGTCCTATCATTGGCTGTCACTGAGAAGAGGCTGGCTCCATCCTCCTGACACTTGCCCTTCACATATTTATAAACATGAATGAGGTCACTCTTCAGTATCCATTTCTCCAAGCTAAAGAGACCCAGCACCCTCAGCCTTTCATCATAAGGGAGATGTTCCACTCCCTTAATCATCTTTGTGGCTCTGTGCTGGACTCTCTCAAGCAGTTCCCTGTCCTTCTTGAACTGAGGGGCCCAGAACTGAACACAGTATTCCAGATGTGTCCTCACCAGGACACAGTAGAGGGGGAGGAGAACCACTCTCAACCTACTAACCACACCCCTTCTAATACACCCTAGGATACCATTGGCCTTCTTGGCCACAAGGGCACATTGCTGGCTCATGATCATCCTGTTGTCCACTAGGACCCCCAGGTCCTTTTTCCCCATGCTACTCTTTAACAAGTCAGTCCCCAACCCATACCGGTACCTGGGTTTGTTCTTTCCCAGATGGAAGACTCTACACTTGCCCTTCTTATATTTCATTTATTTCTCCCTGCCCAACTCTCCAGCCTGTGTCATCAGCGAACTTGCTGACAGTGCACTCTGCTCCCTCATCCAAGTCATTGATGAATATACTGAATAGTACTGGTCCCAGTACTGACCCTTGAGGGACTCCACTAGACACAGGCCTCCAACTAAACTCTGTCCCATTGACCACAACTCTCTGGCTTTTTTCCTTCAGCCAGTTCACAATCCACCTCACTACCCGATCATCCAGACCACACTGCCTCAGTTTAGCTGCGAGGATGCTGTGGGGGATGATGTCAAATGCTTTACTGAAATCAAGATAGACCACATCCACTGCTTTACCATTATCTATCCACCTGGTTTTGCCCTTATAAAAGGCTATCAGGTTGGTCAAGCATGACTTCCCCTTGGTGAAACAATCTAGCAAAATGAGAAGTACCAACAAAGTTATCTTCTGTGCTGTTAACAAGGTTGAAACCAGAAGCTTAGTTCCTACTCCTGCAGCTGACTGATGGTGGGAGTGCCTGAGTACCAAGCAAGGTAAAATTAGGGCAAGAGGCAAGTGCTTCAGTTACAGTGGTTTTATGAGCTCAGGTGGTGTTGCAGCCATGTCTCTTTATTTATCAGAAGAGGACAATGAGACCCTTCCTCTGTGCACTCCTGTTCCCCCTTAAATATATTTTTTGGAGACTACTGGGCCATATCTTTATGCTACATTGGGTTTTTTTTTTTTTTTTTTTGTGGTACTTTCCATTGATCTATGAAAGACACAGAAATGTAGTGTGCTGCAAAGCATAATGGAGGGTATTAGTACCACTTAGTAACTATGTAATACCCTGATTTTAAATAATCATTCTAGTTATATAGTTTATCTCATTATTTTACTTGTGGACAGTTTGTCCCACGTGTCTTAGAAACCTGTCTTAGATGATCAAGAATCAGTCTTTGGAGGTACGAGACTGTCTCAACTGGCTAACAACAGATAGATGTTGTTAGGTAACAATTGTAGTCTAGATACCAGATTTTAAGATTGCTGGTCTGGGTATAATGACTCTCACTAAAAATATTCCCCCCACTAGCATATGTCCTAAATTTCAGAATCTAAAGAAATTACTACCCCGATCAAAGTATTCATCCCTTTGAAAAAAACCATCAGTTTGTCTTTAAAAAGATGAGACTATATTTGAATAATAACATCAGAAAAGGGTTATCTACAGGGCTTTGAATGAAGTGAAAGTGGATGGCCAGGTTAGACATATTTTAGTTTACTTTAGTTTAAAATTTAATGTATTAAAGTGAAATTAAATTATAAACTTTGATGTTCTGAATAAAATCTGGCTTTCTGAGGGATCAGAATAATATAGATTTTAAAATACTGGTTTTCTTTTTTCTAATAAAATTTGAACCAACCCCAGATTTTTTTGCGTTCATTCCTTTTTTATTCTACTTTTATTGGTACCACCTTATGTAATGCAAAGTATGAAGTCTGTTCCTGTTTGTAATATGTGTTGGCTGCTGTCCTGCCTTGAGGACCTAAGGCTCTCTCAACAAGGGCTGGATTCCATCTGTCAGTTCTATCTAGTAAATGTTATTAAAGGATTTCAGTAATACCAGGAGATAATTTCTAGCTTTCACCCCATATATTTTCAATTTTCTAACAGATGAATATGGATATACCAAAGTTAGAATGGGTCTTGAGGAAAATTCAGGTATTCCTTGGCCACTGGAATTCATATATCAGGCAATTAGATGGTGGTCTTGGATCTTCTATTAAAACATCCTCAGGCAGAAAACACAGATACTAATTAATTCAGTTTATTCCGCTCTGGGTTTTCTTCATAGTCAGAGGAGCTGTAGTGTGGAAAGACTACTTACTTGGAAAAAAAATTAAGAGATTAAGTGAGATGAACTACTAGTCCAGATCCATTTCATCTGATGCTGCTCTCCAATACTTGCATAATATAAAAAAAAGAGACATATTTTTGTAAGTACAGTTAATGGGAAGATACACATTTGGGAGAATTCAATTTCAAAAATACTAATTTGTAAAATTATAAATTATATTGTCTGATATTCCAAAAAGGACCATTAATTTCCTAATAGGCTTATATGGCATCTGCACTTTCACCATTGCTTCAATGGCATTGTCTGTAATAAAGATCCAGATAGAACAGGGTCCTTAACTATCATTTATATGGTCATGAGTTCTTGATCACTGCGTTAAGTTCACATACCAATAATATCTCCTTTTTCCGTAGTGCCAACTGTGGATGTATTTCAAATCTCTACTAAAGAAAGATTTGGGCTGGGACATCAGCTGAAAAAGTAAGTCTAGAGAAGTGTAAACCCCTGTTTTTAGGCAAATATTGCACTCTTTTTAGTTCACAGACCATGTCAGGTAGGATAAAATTCACAGGTTGTCAGGTTGGTCGGATCAAAGTGTTTTGAACTTGTTTTTTCTTTAACTAAAAACAGGATTTGCATTTTTAAGTTCAGTTTGACAGTTGTTGAGAAGAACCTGATCTGTGCTGCCTGCCAGGGTTTTCTGTCACTTTGCTGACATTTAGGAAGTGAGCTACAAAAGTTCAAAAGACTGTAGCTAGGAGTGTTCAATTTCATGTTTCTGCTTAGATGGTAAAGCCTCTGCACCAGCAATCTTTCAGAGCATCATGCATATGCTTCCATGGTGGCCCCTAGTAGGTGCCACAGTAATTAGGCCATTCGCATTTTGAGAACAAGAGGGAAGAATAGTCAAAAAAATTAACAATTTCATGTGTTCATGGCACAATTCAATTTAATACAATTTTGCTGAGTCATCTTTTCACATATGCTTGTTTGTGTGTAATAAAATTACACAAATATAGGTGTTAATATCCAACTATTACAACATTAAGAATCCCTTAAGAAAAAAAAATCTTTTGCTGTTTGGTATTTAAAGAAATTGAGTGCAATGTTTTCATAATTGTACAATGAAGCAATGTTATTAAAATCTCTGTGGTATATGACTTTGAAGAAAAAAAAATGAAATGGTCCCCAGACATGAACAGTCTCATAAAATATTTTAGTACTTACACTGTTCCTGGTTTGTGCACCAAGTAATTACTAGAGATTCCCCCATGACATTTTCAAGGACATAGCTACATAATTCACAGTTGAGCAGAAGTCAGAATACCCATGAACCCCATGGCCCCTCATGACTGTGGCAAAAGGATATTAATCATTGAAGATTAACTTAATTTTTGAGAAAGTTCTTACCAACTTTCACTTTTAACTTTATCACCCTGTGCTAGGTTAGAGTCATAGAGTAATGTGGCTTGGAAGGAACTACAGGAGGTCACCTGGTGTAGCCTCCTGCTCCAAGTCACGCTAACTTCAAAGTTAGGTTAGTTTACTCAGAGACTCAGGCAGCTTGAGACCTTTCTCGTTGTGGATGTCTTCTTTTTATAGTCTTTATGTTTTTTAGCTTTCCTTGCCACAACTTGTGACCATTGCCTTTTGCTGTCCATGTCTGGGAATTGTCTGTCTGTGCCTTCTCTGTAAACCCTCTCTGAGTAGTGTAGTATTCGACACCTCTCCCTTCATTTTTTGTGCCTTGGGAGAATATGCTCCTACTTGAGAAATGTGGATGCTGCAGCCTACCTCTGTAGTCATTGGAGAGAAAGATGCCTGTAGTTGGATGGGATGTCTTTGAATCAATTTGTCTCTAGATTTCTAGGAGCACTATACCTGCATAAGTCTTGCAGAGACTGTATTCTCAGTAAAAGTCCTGTGCAATTAGTTTTATGTGGAAAAGAATGAATTTTTGAGGAGCTGAGGCACAGGCACCCAGTCAGTCCACATACATGGCAGAAAAACTCTGCCTTGTAGAGTGAGGACATTGCATCCTGTCACCTGTGTAGTGAACAGGGAGAACCCAGTATTAAAGTGCGTATGATTTGCCTAAGATAAGAAAATCTCTTTTCTTTCTTAATTTGCAGAATCATGCAGACATTTGTTACACAACAGTGGAAGAACAGCAAAGAGAAATCTAACTGTACGCACAATAAGAAGGTGTCTGACAAAAAGGTGAAATCCCCTCTGCACATCTTTTCTACATTGCGCAGGTAATAGCAAGGGAAATGAGTTGTTAACACAGTATCCTGTTCAAACTCCACAGTAGATTTCACAGGGTGAAATGGTGATTTTTTTCTCCACAGAGAAGTGATCTACTTAAATCTTACCTGATGGTTTTCCAGTCCTTACTTTGCATGACACCAAAAGTGAAATGGGTACTACTGCAGCTTCTAAGGCAAGGCATTTCAGTGCCCTGCTCTAGCCATGTTTCACCTAGATTTGGAAATTATTAATTTTATATTATGTAACTGGCTGTGTTTCTAACTTTATAGCTTGGTAGCATTTGACTGTTACTTAAATAGCAAGAATATAAACATATGTAGTACATAACATACATATTTTATAGATAAAAAAGTTGTGGTTGTCTAGCAGTTCTATCCATAGCTGTGTGTATTTGGAATTTTTTAAAACTAGAATGGTCATTAATGGAAGACTGATTTTTAGAATTGTGGAGTACCCATGCCTTTCCACTACTTAAGTACCTTAATATTCACTACTTCTGAAGTGCAGGCACAGAATTTTGAATATCAAAGGCATTAACAACATAAAAAGTAGTTTGTGAATAGTTCATTTGAATTTATTATGACTCATACATATATATAAATTCAATCTCAGATTTTACCTCTTTCAGGAATGTGGCTATTTAGGATGTTTTCCTGCTTATGAAGGGCTGTTAGATCACCCCTTCTGTAAATGTGAATTGAATGCTTCTTTTTAATGAATTTTGCCATTCTAAATTCTGTATGTAAAAAAGAGTACAGTGATCACTCACATTGAAGAAGGGAGGAATATCAGAGATGACAAAAGATTGTCTTTTCAAAGGCAAGAGAGGAAGGTGGTGTTCTAAGTAGAAAGCTTGCTGATTCCCTACCACTCCACACACCATTGCCTAGCGCAGACTACAACTTGGGGTGTGGTTTTATTCAGAGAAGGCAGACAAGAGCCAGCACATTCCTTCTGCTCTTGATTTGGCTGTTGCTGCAGTGCCTATTCAAAGATGGCTCAGCCCAAATGCAGGAGCCCCCTCTGCCCTAGAGTGCTATTCCTACCCGCTGTCTGCAGGCGGGTGATAGTGAGCCATCTGCAACTGTGAGTTGGAAACCTCCATGAGCATCTTCTACTGTGACCACTTGCTAACAAAGGGGGGAAACCTGCCAGCCTCTCTCCCCTTGGGGTTTCACTTCTCTTTATATTTGATCCAAGCCAAAAAAATACTCCAAAGGTTGGAGTTGCTTATAAAGCATAGAAAAATGATTCAGCATACCTTAATCATTTTACATGTTCTTGCTTTGCAAGGACAGGTGCATGTGAACATTGTAGAAATGTGGCAGTTCATGTAAATGTTCTTTCATAAAAACATTTTGCTTTTTACTTTCTGCACTCATCATTTAGGCCCCTCACATCCTCATTTCTAGTGTTACAGAGGTACAATTTGTCTAAAAGGGGAAAGGACATCAAATTGTCTCCCATAAGGCACCCAGATTATTATGAGGTTTTAAAAAATAATCCTTATTTCATCTGAATTAAATTTTATTTACTGCCTGCAAGTTTCACTGCTCATTATATCTTCCATTGGATCTGACACAGAATTTGTTATGATGTGTCCAGAAGACAGTTGACTTTTAATAGGATCATGCCATGGTGGAAAGATAGATTTTGATAAGAAAATGTGTTATAATCCCATGTGAAATCAGTAGTTTTCATTTCAGCAATAACTTCTTGAATAAATGGTTTGTTTAGAGACACAGAGACCTTTACAAAGAGTTGTAAGGATATAGCTCTAACTTCTACTTAAGTAGTTAGTGATCTTTTTCATCAATGACATTGTTTGTAAATAGGAAGGAGTAAGATGTCTATCTGGTATTGGAAAATTAGTCCTACATACAATTGCTCATTTTTTTAATGTTGGGCTGCATTATTAGTAGTGAAATACATGAAGACAGGTGACACTTAAAAATTTTTACCTACATATGGTATGTCCAACTTTGTCTTCTTTATTTTTAAGGTCGCCAAGTTATCCTCCACCTGGATGTGGTAAAACTAAATCAAAACTGAAATCAGAACAGGATGGCATCTCCAAAACTCACAAGCTGCTGAGAAGGACTTGCTCTAGCACAGTGAAGGCAGAGGACATGTGTGCCACAAAATCTCACAGAACCTTTGGCCGCTCATTGTCGAGTGACCCTAGGGCTGAACAGACAATGGCTATTAAATCACACAAACTATTGAACCGTTCTTGCTCTGCAGCTGTCAAGCAGGAGGAATGCATCACTTTAAAGTCCCACAAGCTGTTAAGTAGGTCATGTTCTGGGGACCCTCGATGTGAGCACAACACCTTGAAGCCTCACAAACTTTTAAGCAGGTCCTACTCCAGTAATCTTAGAATGGAAGAATTGGATGGATTGAAGAATCACAAGTTACTCAGCAAGACTTACTCCAGTGCCCCTAAATCATCCAAAATGGAACCTTTCAAGGAGTCCACCACAGCAGAGAGCAGGAGGCTCTCTCTTACCTCAGGGCTTATTGGTATCTTAACACCATCTTCATCATCACCTTCACAGGCTGCTGTGCGTAAAAATTTTTTATTCTCCTATTATTTTCCAAATGTGCTGTTAGCTTATTATGCAAAGGAGTTAATACTTAGGACATATATTCTTGAATATATTGGAAATACTTAGTACATTGGAAGACAAGACTAATGGAATCAGCTTTTTGTGGAGGATTTAAATATCTGTGTGTGCTCATATTGTTATAAAACCAGAATTTGCTTAGACCAAGACAGAGATTATACATGTCATGTTGAATACAGCTCAGTGTGCCTGCTGACCATGGGAGAAGTTCAATCACCCGCTTCCTTCCCTCCTCCTTTCTTGCTGCAGAAAGAACAGAGAGTGTGAGCTTCTCTGCCATAAAATTGGCTTGGTCACACAGGTCTTTTAACATTTCACTTTTTGCTTCACGGGGGAAGCAATTGTCCATTCATTTGTTTGGGTGCCAAGTCACCTCTCCTTGTGGTATTTGCATCTGTCATCATCATCATAGTGGAAGGAATGCCGTCATGAGTCAACTCGCCCCTTGTGCATCTGTGGTTTGTGAAAGGTTTAACCTTCAAATGTGCTGATGGCATCCTAATGTTGGGAGAGTAATTAGGCCTACACTGGCCTCCTCTCCCAGAGACATGATCGATTGAGAAAATACAGGGTAGCATATACTCTTAAATTTAAGAAAGAGAATTTAAAATTAATTCTTCTGCCTCAACGTATGGCTTTTATACTTTAGAGGAAAGAGCAGTTCTCCTTCAGGCACCTGTTTCCTGTGTTAAATCTGGAGAGAGGCATTAAGGAAACAGTCCTCTCCACTTCCTTAGCCTGGTAGTACCTAGAATCAGAATCATAGAATGGCTGGGGCTGGAAGGGACCTCCGAAGGTCATCTCGTCTAGCCCCCCTGCAGTGAGCAGGGATACCCTCAACTAGACCAGGCTGCTCAGAGCCTTGTCCAATCTCACCTTGAATATCTCCAGGGACTGGGCCTCAACCACCTCCCTGGGTAGCCTATTCCACTGTACTTTGATGTTCTCAGCAAGAAAAAGCTGGTTCTCAGTTGAAATGCTGTATATATAATCAAAATAGGGCATTCTGAATAGCGAGATTACATTGAGTGTGCTATGTCTCATGGTAAATTAGTTTAATAAGCTGCGAGCTGTAGTCATCAGATCTAATAGCAGTGATATACTATCATTAAAATGTTTATATACATGCTATGTGGTTGGTTCCTGTAAATTGCACAGCAATATTAATTTAAGGTGAGTGAACAGAGTTAGTAAATATCACTGTTTAGAGATCTTAATTTTTTTTGTGAATCAGCAGAGGATGTCTGAACATCACAAGACTTTTTTCTCCTGAAGTTAACAGGAAAGGTCCCACTGATTTTTGTAAGATAGTGAAGACTTAACAAAGTGGGTTCATTACTGATGTTATCAGCTTAGATGGAAGAAATGCAAGCTCTGCTTAGAGGTCTATAAAAACTACCAGTAATTTATTGATAGAATGCATTTACTTTAAGGGAAAATTATCACATACATGGTCAGGTGCAGTTTGACTAATGTTACCAGAAAGGCGTCAACAGTCCATTTCACATTTTACATGCAGGCATCTGATGTATGAGTGCCTAATTGCAATTTGAAGACAGTGGAATATGAAAGCCATGAACTGGGACCCTAACTTCTCTGCAGTTCTCAGATGAAGTATTTCAATCTCATATATGAATACAATTAGGAAGATTGTTTCCCAGGAGAAAAAAGGGAAAAGTTTCCCCATTAAGCAGTTATAGAAATGAAAGGAAATAAGCCTATAAGCAAAACAGGAAAAAAGACCCAAAAACCACACACACACACACGAAAAAAACCCCCACAAAAACACACCCACTGTAAATGGATCTGATTTGCCTCTTTTTCAGAAGAAGGTTTGATCAGATAGACGTTAGCCTAAAGGGAATTTTGTACCTTACTGACTCTTGTAGCAGAAGTTTGTTCTAATTTATGTTGCTATGTGTTGAAAGAGAAATGCAGAAAGAATTTGTGTAGGATCTGAGCACAGAGATCTGTTAGTGTGGTGCTTACAAAAGTGAGATCTTAGTAAATATAAAAGAAAAATATTTTCAGCCATTTTGAGAACTACATTAGTCTTTCGAGCCTAAGCCAGAAAGCCTGGATAGTTAAAATTTAATGGAAGTTACTAAATGCAAATTCATGAGAATGAGGTGAAGACACTGGTGTTTCCATTTGATATGAAAGTTTTTTGGATGCTGAGATACAAAACCTAATCAGATGTAAGAACTATAAAGAAATACTAAAAATCTACCCCACACTCAGCAAACATTAAAAGGGTTGATGACTTGTAATGGCAGGTATATGCAAATGAGAGGGTTTTTTAGATTCAAGTATTGTTTAATTAACATATTTGCACATAAAACATAAAAATGTTTTACTGTTTTCTTGTAATTAGTCTACCAACACTGAAGTTGCTGTAACTTTTTCCTTACAGCAAAATTATGGTGCAAAATGCATTCCGGTACGAGACCGTGGCTTTCTTGTGCAGGTAAGATGTCATATCTTACCCATTTATGAAATACCGTGGAGCATGAGCTGACTGTTAATTATTTTTAAGCAGATGTTGTTATTCTCATTTTCATTGTTCTCAGACTATTGAATTTGCTGAGCAGCGGATACCAGTGTTGAATGAGTACTGTGTAGTTTGTGATGAACCCCATGTGTTCCAGAATGGCCCTATGCTGAGGGTAAGTGGTGTGCTTGCTGTGAGAAAACAGTACATTTTATAATGCCTTAAACAGCGATGGACCATACAAACCTGTTATAGAACTACTGAATTATTTCCAGCGCATTTCATCATCATAGTATCCTTTTAAGATACAAAAATGTAATACACATTAAGTAGATTTTGCTGTAAGTTTGAAAAAAAAGTTGTGTCGCAGGCAAGGGACATGGAAATTGGGCTTGTGTAATATTGTAGAAACATAAAGGGGGGGATGTATTTCACTGAACGTGGTTGTGCTACAGTAGTCACAACTGGATACAATAGAAGAAGTGCAATAAAGTGCCTTCTGGTCCTCTGGCATTCTTTTAAAATCTTAGGGGTCACCTCAGCCCTTGAGCTCTTATCAAGCCTTGACCAAGGTATTCAGATACACTAGTGTTAATGCCTCAAAACTGTGAAATTCTTCTGACCTTCTTTGGGTCATGGGCCACAGTAATGAGCCATCCTCCATAATGTGATAAAAAAGGCAGTAGAGGGATATGCTCTGTGAAGTGTCTGATCCAGCAGTGGCCTAGTCCAGGGGCTGTTGTGGTTCATTATACCCAGTCTGGCCAGTTAGGCAGCTTTCCCTTCCTTTCATTCCTGTTTAAGTGGAAACTAGGAATTTTGTATGCTGAACATTGTACCCTATCACACTGTGAATGCATACAGTGAAAAACAGTAAGACTGGTCATGAGAGACTTACTCTGCCTGGAGCTGCTGGATCACTGCAGCTTTGTGAAAGAGAATAAAATGTTTACCTTTAGGACTGATCTTGCAGTTTAAAATCCTTCTTGTTTCACCTGTCCTTTATAATGTCTATTTATGTCCTGATCAAATCCATGGAAAACTGGTTAGTACCAGTGTGTGAATGGTCTGACACTTGTCTATTTCTCCATAATGCAGTGAGCAACTACACATAAGTTGTCATCTACGAATAGTTCCGCAGGACTAAATTCAGGAAGGTTGTTGCTTACACACTAACAGAAGTCACCTCAGTATCATCCCCTGTGATGCTCACTGGCACCATGGCCAGGCATTCTGATTGCAGGCAGGATATGAAAATAGGCTGCTAATAGGATTTGGAAAAGCATCTATATACTCATTTAACACCATTTTAAGACATGATTAATCCTCTGTACTTTTGAAAATCCTATCAGGTGGGGTTTTGCCTTTTCAAGCTCATATCTACATTTTAAAAAGTGGGTTTCTGCCAGATTTATCAGCAACCAGACTCTGATTAGAAGCCTGTAGAAAAGACATCAGATCCTTGTTCACCTTTGAATGCACTGCTGTGCATATTAATAACCTGTGACAGGATGAGATAAGACAAAGTGAGTAATATACAGGTAGTGAGTAGAGTTTGGATAATAGAATTATTTACACTATTATGATTTATCTGTTGTCCATAGGACAAAGAAAACAGTAGAGTTTATTTCTGTTCACAGGATGAACTATTAAAAGAAAACAGAATGGAAAGTCATCTGCTCTAGATATAAAATCTTCATTCTTCTTGCTTTCCCATTTTAGAGGTTAAAATCCCTCAGAATTACTTTTCTCTTTCTTCAGCTTAAAGAGGGGTCATTTTAGCTATCTGTTTGAGTTTGTCATTGCTTCAAAACAGAGGAAAGCAAAAAACATGTTTGCCACTAAACATATTCATCAGTGCCTTCGCAAGCAGCATAACCTAGCAAGCTTTCAAAAAATAAAAGGTTGTCATTATATAACCCAAGGAAAAGGAGATAGTGAGAAGAAATCTAGCATGCTCTGTATATGCTTGAATGATTCAGTAAGCAATATAGAGCCAATAATGAGTTTGCAGTTCTGTAGAAAGTGAGAAGGGATCTGATTTTTTGAGCATGAGCTTGCCAAAGGATCTTAAGGAAATTTATACTTCACTCTGGTGAGAGCTCTAGCAAAGGCAGCCTGAAGTAGTCAGTTGAACAGTTTATTTATGTGCTTCACCTGCACACACATGTAAACATACATACATATATATAAAATGTATATAAAGAGAAGAATGACTCAAGTGAAAGAGAATGTTATGTTTAATACTGCTGCAACAGCAGACCTCAGAAATATAGTACTTTATTAAGCAGGATGCAGAGGTCTTTCATTTAAGGCACGGCTGCATGCAATCTAGCCTTATGTCACTTAATGGATTCCATATGTAGTAACCCCGGCCTTCATAAAAAGCTTTGGAGTGCTCATACTTTTGAAACCACGGTAACTTCACCAAGTTTCATAATGATCAGAACCTTGCTACCATCTGCTTATATTTTAGATTCTGTGTCTAGATCCTGTTTTTTACAGATGTGCACATCTCAAAGGCAGACTTTATCTGTGGTTGGTTGTATCACAAGCCAC
Source organism: Todiramphus chloris collaris (assembly GCA_025345505.1). NCBI lineage: Eukaryota > Metazoa > Chordata > Aves > Coraciiformes > Alcedinidae > Todiramphus > Todiramphus chloris. The sequence goes on from JANVCC010010204.1 coordinate 5,996,436, forward strand.
AAACTAAATAGCTCTAGATGGTTCACTAGTCTCTGCTTTTAAAGAATAGTTCCTCCACACAGATGCACACATTCCTTCTACGACAAGGTGACCCACTTAGTGGGTGAGGGAAAGGCTGTGGATGCTACCTACCTAAACTTTAGTAAAGCCTTTGACATGATTTCCCACAGCATTCTCCTGGAGAAACTATCTGCTCATGGCGTAATGGGTGTACTCCATAATCCAAGAGGAAATTGTTAATGACTTGCTACACCACTTAGACACACTCAAGTCTATAGGGCCAGATGGGATCCATCCAGGAGTACTGAGGGAGCTGGCAGAAGTGCTCACTGAGACACTTTCTGTCATTTACCAGCAGTCCTGGCTAATCAGGGCAGTCTCTGTTGATCGCATGTTAGCAAATGTGATGCCCATTTATAAGAAGGGGTGGAAGGAAGATCCGGGGAATTACAGGCCTGTCAGTCTGACTTCGGTGCCAAGGAAGGCTATGGAGCAGATCACCTTGAGTGCTATCACATGGCACCTATAAGACAAGCAGGCAATCACCAAGGGCTTATGAAGGGCAGGTCCTGCTTGGCTAACCTGATCTTATTCTGTGAAAAGGTGAGCAGGCTGGTCAATGAGGGAAAGGCTGTGTATGATGTCTACCTGGAATTTAGTAAAGCTTTTGACACTGTTTCCTACAGAATTCTCCTGAAGAAACAGGCTTGAATGGGCATATGCTTCACTGGGTGAAAAACTGTGGATGGCCAGGCCCAAAGAGTGGTGGTGAATGGAGTTAAATCCAGTTGGTGGCCAGTCACAAGTTGTGTTCCCCAGGGCTCAGTATTGGGGCCAGTTCTGTTTAATGTCTTTATCAATAATCTGTATGAAGGGGATCAATGGCACCCACAGTAAGTTTGCAGATGGCACCAAGTTTATCAGGTTGATCTGCTTGAGGGTAGGAAGACTCTACAGAGAGATCTGGACAGTTTGGATCAATGGGCCAAAGCCAATGGCATGAGGTTCAACAAGGCAAGTGCCAGGTCCTGGACTTGGATCACAACAACCCCATGCAATGCTACAGGCTTGCAAAGAGTGACTGGAAAGCTGCCCGATGGAAAAGTACCTGGGGGTGTTTGTCAACAGCCAGCTGTAAATGAACCAGCAGTGTGCCCAGGGGGCCAAGAAGGCCAACAGCATCCTGGCTTGTATCAGAAATAGTGTGGCCAGCAGGACTAGAGAAGTGATTGGCTCCCTGTACTCTGTACTCATGAGCCTACACCTTGAATAATGTGTTCGGTTTTGGGCCCCTCACTCCAATAAGGACGTTGCAGGGCTGGAGCTTGTCCAAAGAAAGGAAACAAAGCTGGTGAACGGTCTAAAGCACAAGTCCTATGAGGAACAGCTGAGGGAACTGGCGTTGTTCAGCTTGGAGAAAAGGAGGCTCAGGGGAGACCTTACCAATCTGTAAAACTACCTGAAAGAGGGTTGTAGCAAGGTGGGGGTTGGTCTGTTCTCCTAAGTAGCAAGTGATAGGACAAGAAGAACAGCCTCAAGTTGTGCCAGGGTGGGGTTGGATTGGACATTAGGAGAAATTTATTTTCTGAAGCATAGGAACAGGCTGCCCAGGGAAGTCATTGAGTCACCATTCTAGGGGATATTTAAAAGATGTGTAGACGTGGCACTTAGGGACATGGTTTAGTGGTGGACTTGGCAGTGCTGAGTTAAGTTGGACGTAGTGATAGTAAAGGTCTTTTCCCACCTGGATGGTTCTCTGATTGTATGCGTGTGTATCCTTAATGATGAATTTCCCTTATAGCTTTTGGAACTTTTTTTTTCACAACAAAGATAGCATATGAATTTATAAAAGTGTAGCAAAGTTATTGATTGAGAAGTTATTTTAAAATCTATTTAGGCTTGATTTTCTGGTATTTAATGGAGTTTTATGCAATTGCAAAGAAAACAGTGAGGAATTTGATTCTGTAATCCTCAAGTATGTCAGCCTGACACTTTTCCTGAACTATAGTGTAGTTTAATTAATTGTATTGATGCACAGTTTAAAAAATTCAACAATTGCCATCACACGATAATTAAAATCTTTTAATACTGTAAACTTGCATGCCTGGGTGGAATTTTTTTGTGGAGGTTATTAATGACTTGCATAATTCAGATGTCTTAACCTCAGGATAGCTGGAGATACCAAGTGAAACTGAAAGACGAAGTTTTTTCTTTATGCAAATTTGCTCTACAGGATATGTTTTTATTATAAAGTATCTTTAAATAAGTCTCTCTCAGCACAAGCTTTCTTCTCAGGCTTGTGTTTCTTTACCTGGGGAGTGTTCTGGTATTAAAATATATTTCAACTTACTTTACTTTCTTAATATCTTAACAAACAAAAAACCAAATGAGTGAAGTAAGCGCTGCTTTCCTGTAGGTATGCACACTTCCCATATGAGGATGAATGTGATTTCTCATCATAGCATGTTTCTTTAGTATTTATTTCAAGAGCACAATGAGATCCAATGATTATTTACAGTGCACCCAAATTTATGAAAGCTAAATTATCTGTTTTGAGATACACATTTATATAGAATGCCACTAAACCCTGCAAATTTCCTGAAATCACCACATGGCAGGATCTGCAGTCTTTCTGCAAAGCACAGGGAAAATTCAGTGAATACATGGATCCTAAGAAGAAAAAGTATTATTTAACCTCTTGCATAACATAGACCCTACTATTTCACTTGGTTATTCCTAAAAGTAATCTGAATCCTACATTCTTCATAGAAGGATTAAGAAACATCTTTGAAATCATTCTTAAGGGTTGGGACTTCAGCCTTTACATCCAAACAGCTCTCTTATCTCATGCAAAAAATCACAGTGCATCCTCCTGCAAGGCAACCTGTGCTGCACAGGAGCTCTGTCATCAGACTTGTCTGCAGTAGCTCTTTGCTCATGTTTGAAAAGCAGTGGGAGGTACAAGGTCAGACATAGTTTTTGTGCTGAGGAGAAAGAGAGAGAAGGTAGACCTGGTAAAACTACTGAACACAGTAAGAGTCTGCTCATTTGAATTGTTAGTCTCATGTTACTGTCTTTGAATTTGTTCTCAACAGACAAGTTGTTTATATGAGGGAGACATGAACTATTATTTGTAGCTAATGGCTAGATTTGAATTGTTCCAAAATCCTATTTTGAAATGCTTATTTTCTGACATTTTCCAACAGTTCATATATCATTCATATATCTGTTGTTAAAACAGTTAAATAGATATACTGATTTCTGTCAAAGTGCCATATTAAACTAAATATTACAAGTAAAGTTAGAAAATTTAATACTGCAAAGCCCATTCTGAAGTACTGAGGTACTTTCTTGTGGGGTGTGTGTCTCTAGTGAAAAGCCCTTGAAACTGCAGCTTATTTCATCCACTATCTTTAACTGACTTTTGAAAATTTCCAAGGATGGAGGCTCCACAGCCTCTCTGAGCAACCTGTTCCAGTGCTTGATAAAGCCTTAGAGAAAACTAATTTTAGCTTTATTTCATACTTTAAAGTTTAGATAAAACTAGTCCTGTATGAGAGAATAAAAGCACCAACTGATCTCCCAAAGAACTTTTCAACCATATGATTTGGTTCATCTAGCTAAAGAATGTATTTTCCAAAGCAGATATAATAATGTACTAAAGAAACTTCAGCGTTATTTGGTTCTATATTAGAAGGCTATGAACTTTTTTTTTTAATGCCATATGAAATTCTTCCTGTTATTCTGGAGCTAATAATAAATTCTAGGGAAGGACAAAGTTGCATTTTAATAATGCAACAGTTTTGCTGCCGTAATAGTAGAGAGATACCTTGTTTTAGGAATTCAGCACGTACTTTTATTACAAACATTTAAACATAATGAGATCATAAGTCATTAACAAAAGTGGTTATTATATTTAAGGATCTGATTAAAAGATGTATAATAAAAACATATTATCATGTGTTATCATATTCAAAGACTGGAGGAAAGTCAGGACTCCTCTTTTCAACAAGGGCAAGAAGGGGAGGACCCTTACCTCCGTCCCTGGGAAGATTGTGGAGCAGCTAAGCCTGGAAACCATTTCCAGGCACATTAAGGACAAGAGGATAACCAGAAGGGGTCAGCATGGCTTCACCAGTGAGAAGTCATGCTTTACCAACTTGAGAAACTTCTGTCATGAAGTGACTGGTCTGGTAGATGAGTGGAGAGCAATGGATATTGTCTGTCTGGATGACAGTAATGCCTTAGACACTGCCTCTCCTAAGATCCTCATAGACAAGCTCTTGATGCATGGGGTGCATGTGGAGATAGTGAAGTAGACTAGAAACTTGCTGAATGGCTGGGTCCAAAGGGTGATGATCAGTGGGACAAAGTCTAGTTGGAGGATGGTAACTAGTGGTGTACACTGGGGATCAATAATGAGCCCAGTCCTCTTTAATTTAATCTTCATTAATCATCTGGATGATGGAGTAGAGTGTACCCTCACTGAGTTTGCAGATCATACAAAACTGGGAGCAGTGGCTGATACTGCAGAGAAATGAGGTGTTATTCAGAGGTACCTTGACAGGCTGGAGAAATGGGCCGACAGGAGTATTATGCAATTCAACAAGGAGAAGTGCAAACTCCAGCACCTGTGGAGGAACAACACCAAGCATCAATATATGCTGGGAGGCACTCAGCTGGAAAGCAGCTTGGTGAAAAAGGACCAGGGGGTCCTGGTTGACAACAAATGGAACATGAGCCAACAGTGTGCTCTTTCAGTAAGGAAGTTTATTGGTATCCTGGACTGCATTCAACAGTAAAATTTCCAGCAGGTGGAAGAAGGTAATCCTTCCTCTCTATCCAGCACTTGTGAGGCCACAGCTGAAGTATTGTGTGTGACCTGTTCTGGGCTCCTCCCTACCTCATCTCTCCAGTGGCTCCATCTCGGACCAAGCAGAGCGAGGCAGCAGCCGGGGTCATCTCTGTGGCCCTGCGCTAGACTGAGGCGGGGCCGGGGGGGGGTGGGTTCCCGGGGCCAGGGAACCCCGAGGGAGGGCGGAGGGACCCGCCCGTAGCCGGTAGCCCGGAGACGGGCGGGGAGCGGGCGTTGCCGGGACAACCGCGGGAGATTGAAACGCGCCGAAACCGGAAGCGAAGCTCGTGCCGTGCTACGCGCGCGTGGAGCCGGGAGCAGAGCCTGCGGCGGCTTTCTCGGAGGAGCAGAGTACGTCGGAAGGCTGAGGAGTGTCCCGGGGTCTGAACGGGAGACAGACTGGGGGGGGCAGGCTCTCGCCTCTCTGAAACAGATGGGAGCACCCACTGGAAAGCACCCAGCATCAGGGGGACCTGACCCCCCCGCCCCTGTTGGACCAGAGGCAATAGCCTGGATGAGGGGAGTGAATGGAGGCAGCTTCATGGTCGAGGCAGCAGATGAACTCCTTCAATGCCAAACTCCTTGGCACCCCCAAGTGCCACTGAAAAATCAATATGAGGCTCTGGTTGAGAAAAACCAGTCAAGTGAGGATGTGGACACTGGGCAACCTATGCCGGAGGTATGTCCACAGTTACAAAGGTCTACCAGCCATCTCACAACTACATCCACAAGGAAGAAAAGAAGGGTTATAATTGTAGGAGGCAGCCTTCTGAGGGGAACAGAGAGTCCAATACACTGGGTAGATGCTCCTTACAGGGAAGTCTGTTGTCTCCTTAGAGCCCAGGTTAAGGACGTCACTATGAAACTTACTGGTTTGGTATGGTCCTCAGACTATTAGCCATTACCAATCTTCCACATAGATGGCGAGCATGCTGACACTAGTAGTCCAAGAGCAATCAAAAAAGACTAGAGCCTTGGGATGACTGGTGAGGGAATCTGGGGCACAAATTATTTTCTCTTCCAGTCACAGGCAGTGACACTGGAGTGAACAGACAAATACAGTCTTGATAGATGGCTCTGCACCATAACAATTTTGGCTTTTTGACAATGGGTTGACCTATATAGCACCAGGCTTGCTGGCATGAAATAGGAGATCCCTTTCTCAAAGGGGGAAGAGCGTCTTCACACAAGAGGTTGCAGGGCTGATTGACAGGGCTTTAAAATAGATTTGAAGGGGGAGGGGGATGTATCCAAGATTGCTAGAGAGGCCCCTGGGTGTTGTAGCCCAGCATTTGTGGGGCAGCGTGCTGGCATTTTTGAGAACCAGGTCTTCCACCCTTTAAAGGCAAAACCTATGCACTCGACTCTCTCTCTGAAATGCTTACACACAAATGCAGGCAGCATGGGGAATAAGCAGGAGGAACTGGAGATCTGTGTGCAGTTGCACAACAAACAAAAAAGATCTGGTTTGGAACATGAAGACTGGGGGCAGCCTTGGTGGTAATGATCACAACACTGTAGAGTTTAGTATCATAGAAGGAAGAAGCAGGGCAATAGGTAGGTTTGCAACCCTGGACTTCAGGAGGGCTAACTTCGTCCTCTTCAAAGATCTACTTGGAGGAATCCCTTGGGCTAAGACTCTAGAAGGTAAGGTGACCCAAGAGAGCTGGTTGATATTCAAACATCACTTCCCTCAGGCTCAGGATAGGTGCATTCCTTTGAGTGAAAAAACAAGTAGAGGAGGCAGGAGACCTGCATGGTTGAGCATGGAGCTGCTGGAAAAACTCATGTGGAAAAAAGAGTTCACAGAATGTAGAAAAAGGGACCGGTCTCTTGGGAGAATTATAGGAATGCCGTCAGGGCATGTAGGGATGCAACAAGGAAGGACAAGGCCCTCTTGGAATTAACTCTGGCAAAGGAAGTAAAAGAGAACGAGAAGGGCTTCTTCAAGTACATCAATGGTAAAAGGAAGAATAGGGAAAATTTGGACCCATTGATGAATGAGGTGGGAGCTCTGGTGACAGAGGATGCAGAGAAGGTGAAGTTGCTGAGTAATTTCTTTGCTTTGTTTTATACTACTAAGACTAGCCCTCAGAAATCCCAGACCCTGGAAGTAAGAGAGAAAGCTTAGAATGAGGAAGACTTTCCAGTGGTTGATGAGGATTGGGTTAGAAATCACGTGGGTAAACTTAACATGCACAGATCCATGGGCCCTGATGGGAGTCGCCCACGAGTGCTGACGGAGCTGGCTGATGTTGCTATACCACTCTTCATCATTTTTGAAAGATCATGGAGAATGGAAGAGGTGCCTGAGGACTGGAGGAAAGCCAATGTCACCCCAGTCTTCAAAAAGGGCAAGACGGAAGACCCTGGAAATTATAGACCAATCAGCCTCACCTCCATCCCCGTAAAGGTGACAGAGAAGCTCACTCTATAGATATCTCAAAGCACATGGAAGAAAAGAAGGTTCTCAAGAGTTGCCAGCATGGATTTACTTAAAGGAAGTAATGTTTGACTAATCTGGTAGCCTTCTATGACTGTGTGATTGGTTGGGTAGATTCAGGGAGAGCAGTGGATGTTGTCCACCTTGACTTCAGCAAGGCTTTTGAGACTGTCTCCTATAACATCTTTGTAGGTAAGCTCAGAATTGTGGGTTAGAAGAGGGGACGGTGAGATGGGTTGAGAACTGGCTAAACTACAGAGCTCATAGGGTTGTGATCTGTGGCACAGAGTCCAGTTGGTGACCTGTAACTAGCAGTGTTCCCCAGGGGAACAGTCTGTATGGGGTGCAGTCTTATTGAGTATCTTCATCAATGACTTGGGTGAAGGGACACAGTGTACCCTCAGCACATTTGCTGGTGATGAGAAACTGGGAGGAGTGGCTGACACACCAGAAGGCTGTGCTGCCATCCAGCAAGACCTGGGCAGGCTGGAGAGCTGGACAAAGGGGAACTAAATGAAGTTCAACAAGGTCAAGTGCAGAGTCCTCCACCTGAGGAGGAATAAACCCACGCAACAGTACAGGTTAGGGGTTGACCTCCTGGAAAGCAGCTCCATGGAGAAGGACCTTGGACTCCTGGTGGACATTAAGTTATCCTTGGGAGAGCAATGTGCCCTTGTGTCCAAGAAGGCCAATAGTATCCTAAGGTGCATAAAGAAGTGTGTCCAGGAGGTTGAGAGAGGTTCTCCTCCCCTCTACTCTGCCCTAGTGAGACCACATCTGGAGTATTGTGTCCAGTTCTGGTGTCCCCAGTTCAAGAGGGACAGGAACATGCTAGAGAGAGGCTATGAGAATGATTAAGGGACTGGAATTTGTATCTTATGAGGAAAGGCTGAGAACACTGGGTCTGTTTAGCCTGGAGAAGACTGAGAGGGGATCTTACTAATGTTTACAAATATCTTAAGGGTGGGTGTCAAGTAGAAGGGGACAATCTCTTCTCAGTGGTGCCCAGTGATAGGAGAGGTAATGTTCTCAAACTGGAACACATGAAGTTCCTCCTCAACATGAGGAAAAACTTATTTACTGTGAGGTTGACGGAGCACTGGAACAGGCTGCCCAGAGAGGTTGTGGAGTTTCCTTTTCTAGGGACTGTGAAAACCTGCCTAGTTCTGTTCCTGTGTGGCATGCCCTAGGTGTTCCTGCTCTGGCAGGGGGCTTGGCCACTTAGATGATTAAGGGACTGGTGCATCTCACATAGGAGGAGAGGCTGAGAGAGGTGGGACTGTTAAGCCTGGACAAAAGAAGGCTCAGGCAGAATCTTTTTAATGTCTATAAATACCTGAAGTGCGGGTGTCAAAGAAGATGAGGCCAGACTATTTTCAGTGTTGCCCAGTGACAGGACAAGGCAATGGGCACAAAAACACAGGAGGTTTCATTGGAACATGAGGAAATACTATTCTACCTTTTTTACCTTTCCTGAAGGCAGCTGAGCATGGGAGCAGATTGCCCAAAGAGGCTGTGGAGTCTCCATCCTTGGAGACGTTCAAAACCCATCTGTACACAGTTCTGGGCAACTGTCTCCAGGAGAGCCTGCTTGAACAGGGGTTTTGGACCAGATGACCTCCAGAGGTTCCTCCTAACCTCAATCATTCTGTATTTCTTTGATAATATTGAGGTTTTACATAGTATAATTTGTGTGATGAATGTCTATCTTACTCTCTATTCCTTGCAGAATTCCTCATTTTCAAATACTAAAGCCATGGGTAAAACAGCATCATTGAATAGATTTTAAGAAAATTACACAGGACAAAAAAACCCTCAGAATGTATTCAACAATATGATAAAGTCTCCTCTCTGTCAGTAATTTTTTCTTTCAGTGAAGAAGTCTCTTTAGAGTGCCATCTTGTGTTGAAACCTCAGACTGAGGCCTCTTTAGAATAAAGCAGGAAATGATAAAATACCTTAGCAAAACTAAATATTGAAGATGATTTCTTTGAAATTTGTACTGTAGATATCTCATCTGTTTAAAGTTTTGCCCATAAAATAGGAATGGTAAAATACTGAAAAACAATACTTGAAATACCGGTTGCTTGTATTTAGTTGTAAAAATAGGTACAGTCTGGTAATTCTGATATATCTGTTCCTGTATTAGTAAGCTCACATTTGTAGAATGTTTTTCATCCCAAAGTGCTCAGTTATGATTTGTTCACTAAAGATGAAATCTTGGCCCCTGTGAGTTCCTACTTATTTGAAGAAATCTTGGATTTCTCTGTCCTTTGAAGATTCTTAGCCACCAATGAAACACAGTAGCATTACTGTTCCAGAAACAAGTGTGTTTAGCCAGACTGGACTGTAGCCAAGATGCTTGTAGATTCTGCGATCCTTGTAGAGTAACATCGTGGTCCTTCTTATCATTACTCCCCAGTACAGTCTGGTTTGATCTCTCTTCTTTTTTTTTTTTTTTTAATTAAAAACACATCTAGATTTACCACCAATACTTGAGTAGAATGAATTTCAATCACTTTATTTTTTTACCAAAGGAATACAATGGCTGCAGTACAGCTTTTCTGTTTATCAGGAACTTACCAAAGTGCACCTTTCCCAGCTAGCACTCCATAATGCTTGTCTGTGCGTATATATGTATACATATATATGCATATATATATCTAGGAAGTAAAACTAATTAAAAAGTAAGTGTGTAATCTAAGAATGCAGAAAAATCAGAAATTAAAGTCTGGATTGACCAAAACAAAACCAAACACAGCAGCTCTCTGACAGTGTGTGCCTATTGTAGAGCTTATAGTAGCTTTATTTGATATAGCATTTATCGTATAGAATAGACAGAATAGAATCTCAGTTGGAAAGGACCTACAATGATTATCTAGTACAACTGCCTGACCAATTCAGTGCTGACCACAAATTAAAGCATGTTGCTAACATGTAGTTCCCTGTAGTAGTTTGACTTAATTTGAAAATTCAGGACACCTTTTTCTTTTTCTTCTCTTTCTCTTTCTCTTTCTCTTTCTCTTTCTCTTTCTCTTTCTCTTTCTCTTTCTCTTTCTCTTTCTCTTTCTCTTTCTCTTTCTCTTTCTCTTTCTCTTTCTCTTTCTCTTTCTCTTTCTCTTTCTCTTTCTCTTTCTCTTTCTCTTTCT
>JANVCC010010204.1:6006982-6068364 GCA_025345505.1 Todiramphus chloris collaris
CCTCTCCTCTCCTCTCCTCTCCTCTCCTCTCCTCTCCTCTCCTCTCCCTCTCCCTCTCAGATTTTTTGAACTGAACAAATGTCTGGAAAATATTTTAAGTAGTATATGAGTCCAGGTACCAGAATATGGCATAGTACTTAGGTGGTTTGCCTGTCTGCCATTCACAGTCATTGCTGTAAGAACTGACACTTGCATGTAACAGTGGAGCTGTTTTTTTGTCACAGCAGCAGTAGAGTGGGGGTATGCAAAGGATGGAGGTGGCTAAAGGAAAAGTTCAAAACCCAAAAAAGTTCCAAAAATGCTTTCTGCTTCTGTCATTGTCTTCTGCTTACAAACATTTGCAGTCTTGGGTTAAACGGACAGCTCTCGTTTTCTTCTTTCAGCACTAATGATCTTCACTTAGCTAAAAGTTTTGTGGAAGTCAATTACTTTATGTTAATTTTCTCCTTTCAAGTGAAAAATAAAGTGTATGTGAGACCACTAGTAGCTGCTGTTGTTGAAGATGTGTTACAGATGCCCTCTTCAGATAGTGGAGAACTAAGTCGTACATTTAGTCAACTCTGCATGCCTTTAAGGTGATGGTTGTAACCTGTAAAATTCTCCATGCACCTAAGATGAGGTTCACATTCAGAAATATATATTTAAGTGTCTAAGCCCTATTTTGTCATGTATTGTCACTTTGAAAACAATAGAAGCTAATAATCTAATAGTTGAGTATTCTGAACCTTCATGGATATGGATCCACATCATTAAGATTGTGTCTATAGTTTCATGTATGTACACAAAAGTTCTCAGAAAATTTGGGTTCCTGAATGGTGTGTGTTCTTGAACCAAAATAATAGTATCCAAAAATTACAGTGGAACAACATAGCTTTTATAAGTTTGTTGGTGTTTGTTCTTGTTTGTTTACTGTGGCTAGGGACATTTATTATATTTATGGTACAAAGTCAGAACAAGACTTCCTGCTGCAAGGTCTCACATCCTATTACAAGAGAAGAGACAAGTGGATGCTGTAAAGGAAAACAGCAGTGTAAGAGCAGCCTTGAATCTCAGTTTTCCCATAAAGCTTGTGATTTCATTTAAGCTCTGTCTTCAATAATTGACTTATTAATTCACTTTTATATGTTTTCATTGGTGCCAGCATGCATGACTGTAGGCAAAACCAAAATATGCAGCTGTGACAGTCAACAAATAAGTCACCATTGTGTGACAAACAGAAGCCCTCCAAATATTTGCTTCTTAATTGCAAGCCAATCTTTTAATTTTGGAGGGAAAGATAGAGTTGAAATGGTTGAACCTAACTAATGACTGGAGTTAAACTACAGTGAAATAGCCACATGAGCATCTCTTGGAACACTCTAGTAACAATTGTGGGAAATTTAAGTTAAAAGCATCTCAAATTTAAGTTAAAAGCTGTCTTGGGCTTAGTGACCATGAAATGATAGAGTTTTCAATTCTTGCCAAGTAAGGAGGGGGAGCAGCAAGACTATTACCATGGACTTCCAAAGGGCAGACTTCAACCTGTTTAGGACACTGGTTGAGAAAGTCCCTTGGAGTACAGTCCTAGAGGGCAAGGGGGTCCAGGAAGGCTGGACTGTTTTTAAAAAGGAACTCTTAAAGGCCCAGGAGCAGGCTGTCCCCATGTGTCGTAAGACGAACCGTCGGGGAAAACGACCGGCCTGGCTAAATGGGGAGCTTCTGGTGGAACTTAGGAGGAAGAGGAGAGTCTACCACCTTTGGAAGAAGGGGCAGGCTACTCAAGAAGAGTACAGGGATTTAGTTAGGTTGTGTAGGAAGAATATTAGGGGGGCAAAAGCTCAACTAGAACTCAGCCTCAGGGCTCAGTTTTGGGACCCATCTTGTTTAATATAGTCATCAATGACCTGGACGAGGGAATTGAATGTACCCTCAGTAAATTTGCAGATAACACAAAATTAAGCACAAATGTCGATCTGCTTGAGGGTAGGAAGGCTCTGCAGCGGGGTCTGGACAGGCTGGAGAGATGGGCTGAGCTCAATTGTATGGAGTTTAACAAAGCCAAGTGCCGGGTCATGCACTTCGGTCACAACAACCCCCAGCAACGCTACAGGCTTGGGGAGGAGTGGCTGGAGAGCTGCCTGGCGGAAAAGGACCTGGGGGTGTTGGTCAATAGCCGGCTGAACATGAGCCAGCAGTGTGCCCAGGTGGCCAAGAAGGTCAATGGCATCCTGGCCTGTATCAGAAACGGTGTGACCAGTAGGAGTAGGGAGGTGATCGTACCCCTATACTCGGCACTTGTGGGACCACACCTTGAGCACTGTGTCCAGTTTTGGTCACCACAGTACAGGAGGGATATCAAGGTGCTGGAGCGAGTGCAGAGGAGGGCAAGAAAGCTGGTGAAAGGGCTGGAAAGCATGCCCTGTGAAGAGCGGCTGAGGGAACTGGGTTTGTTTAGTCTGGAGAAGAGGAGGCTGAGAGGAGACCTTATTACCCTCTACAACTACCTAAAAGGAGATTGTAGAGAGGCTGGTGTTGGTCACTTCTCTCAAATTAGTAATGATAGGACAAGGGGGAATGGGCTTAAGTTGCATCAGGGGAGGTTTAGATTAGATATTAGGAGGGAATTCTTCACTGAGAGAGTGGTTAGGCACTGGAACAGGCTGCCCAGGGAGGTGGTGGAGTCACCATCCTTGGAGGTGTTTAAAGAACCATTAGATGTGGAGCTTGAGGATATGGTGTAGTGGTTGAGAAATGCTAGGACAAAGGTTGGACTTGATGACCCTGGAGGTCCTTTCCAACCATTATGATTCTATGATTCTATGATTTGGTTAAATTCTGAAATGTGAAAAAAAATTCAGAAATAGGATCCAAATGTGCTCTTGAAATGGCTGGAGCTTGGGTTGGAAGACATCCAGGGTGCATATATGGAAACAGGCTATTGAAATGTCCATATATCTACAGGGTTTGGGTTATTTTCCCCATTAGACTACAGAGTAAAAATATTCAGCGGCCTTAAAGGTTCAAGTGTATAAAATCAAAAGAATTACATAGACCCTAATGTAATGTCTGTTACTCTTCAGAGCTCAAATGTTGCTCTTACTCTCCTCATATCTACAGTTTCCCGGTCTTAAGTTGCAGTGTCCACCTGAGAGAAGAAAGGCCTTTCAAATGTCAAACATAAGTACAGTGACCATTTTCCTAACTTCCCTCTTCCAGAATCTCAGACATTTCTGGGATCTTAACACAGGAAAGAAAAAACAAAACAAGCAAAGATGGCAAAACCCATGTTCCCTTTGCCATCTTTAAGTCTCAGGACATCTTACTTTGTTAAGATTGCAAAAAAACCTCAAAAATATGTATTTTCTTAACATTTTTCTTTATGGTAAGCCTGTCTAAACTTAGATAGTTCAGCTATTCCACAGCAATCCCTTGCTCCGGAATAAAAGGAAGTCTGTGTGTAATGTTGATTATGATAGTCCCACCATACTTTTCAAACTAGGCAAATGATTTAACCACCTTCTAAATGTGGAAAACCTATGAATAACAACAATAATAAATACTTCTGTCTAGCATGCCATGGCACAGTAACTTGGTATTAGGCCTCTTCTGCTGCCTAATGCAATGGAATATAGCATATAAAATAACTCAAATGAGTGACAGTATTTGACTTGAAAGACGATAGTTCTTGTAAAGCATCTGACGTGAGAATATATCAATGCAGTAGATTTCAGATGTTTACTGAAGTCTTGAATCTTTGAAACCTTGCAAATAATATTTTAAGGGACTACAAAGCTGTTGCCTAAAACAGAATTCAGCTAAATTTTGGTTTCTTTGTGTGCTTGATTAATTTTTTTCATTTCTGCAACTGCTTCCTAGAGATGTGGTCTTGAACTTCAGAGCATGCTGTTTTGAATGTTTTAGTGATTATTATGGTAGCTAGACTCAGAATTTTCAGTTACGAAAGTTCAGTAGTGCCTACCAACGAACATTTTGAGTTTCAGTGATCTAGGATTTAATAATATGGATTCAAAGAAATAGTAACCAAAAAAAAATTTGATTATTTTCATTGCTGTAATTATCTTTCAGTAAATTCTTCAGTAAATTATTCAGTAATTATCTTCCAGTAAATAAGTATGGCATTGCTCTAAGTGTTGTGACCAATTAGGAAACCTATGAAGTCATGCCTATTCTCTTTACCTAAAGGTGTGGTTTGGGTTTTTTTCTGCTTTATGAAGGCAATTCTTACTCAATATGCAGTTCAAATAATTTTTTTTATCTGATAACTGTGATGCCATTGTGAATTAAATTTTTCAGAAACATAGTCAAAAAACTGGTTCAACTGCAAAGTTTTTTTATTTAGTTTTTTTAATATCTGAAAAAAGAGTGAAGATACCTTTTAAATTAAAATAACATATGGCCTTCCCAAACACAGTGTTTATTCTATAAAACTACAATAAATTTTCTTAAAATTCACGAATAAATTGTTAAATTAGTTAAAAATTAAATTAAAAGTGGCTTCTTCAAGAAATTTGTCTTCTAGATCAAATTTTTATGTATGTTCTCAACAGCAGAATAACAACCTTTGAAGAATAAATGTGCATTTGTATTCATTTTAACTTTCTTTCTCTGTGTAGCCCACTGTTTGTGAACGGGAGCTCTGTGTGTTTGCTTTCCAAACATTAGGAGTGATGAATGAAGCAGCTGATGAAATTGCAACTGGGGCCCAGGTAGAATTTTCTAATGCTTATTACATGTCTGATTTTTGTGTAGTATACTTAGTCTTCTCAGTCTCTTCTAGTATTTATTTTTCCTTGTATCCTCCATGTGAGTATTGTTTGGTAAGTATTATTTATTTGTCCACTTTTCTATCTGTAAATACACTGGTTTGCACATGGTGTTTTCAAATACTATGAATGAAGTTCTTCCATTTTTTTGCTTCCACATAATTAGAGTAACCCTGTTTTCTTCTTCTGTTGTATTCAATTAGGTCACCTGGGTTATTAATAAAGGCAGCCATTGTCATTTGTAGATAGTTCCCATTTATTTTCACCTAATGAGCCATTACTATTCTCATGCAATTAATAAGCTACTTCCTGTTCATGGTGTTGGGATGCGTCTATCCATGGAGCATCTGTTGTTTTAATCATTAAATGACAGTGGGAAAGTCCTTACTGATGTTGCTACATAGTTTTTTCTCTCCTCAAAGATGACAAATTTAGCAGGAGTTTGCATCCTGACTAAATTCTGTTATCAATGTAGTTATAAGCATATCATTGTTTTCTTTCCTAATGTTGTATCTGCCTTAAAGTATTTTAAAATATGTTTCCAGATCATCATTTAACCATAGATTACAGTAAATTCAAAAGTTAAAAAATCTTCTAAGGTTAAAATACTTTTAAAATCATAAGTTAAAAGTTATATCTTACAGAAAAGTGCATTCCTCTCTTCTTAGACATATGTCACTCAACTGTGCATTTACATAGTAAGCAACATATGGTTTTTTGGAAGAGCAAACATTCAGTTCTGTTTAAGGTTAACAGAAGGTTAACTATCACTATTGAGTCTAGCCACTGGAAATAAACTATTCATCTAAGAGCCTGAATGCTGCCTCTGGGCATATCCTCAAAGGAGAAAACTTGCAGCAGTGTAGGACACCTTCTTCACTTGAGAATAGGACTGGGGGATATGAACATCAACTCTTCATGTGATGCCTGAAGACTGTTAGGTGGATATATTTGCAACATATAGCATACCAAACATTGGGATATATGTGTGACCTTTTAAGAAATGGAGAGAGGTATGCTGGTGAAGCCCAACCTCTTCCTCAACCTGAAGTCCTCTGAAGACCTCAGCTATGTGTTTCTGTGGAGCTAGAGGTTGGGTTTTTTTAATTCAGGTGCTTACAAGGTACCTTACATGTACATTTAGAATCATAGAATCGTAGAATAGTTTGGATTGGAGGGGACCTTTAAAGGTCATCTAGTCCAAACCCTTCTGCAGTTAGGAGGGACATCTTCAACCAGATCAGGCTGCTCAGAGCCCCATCAAGCCTAACCTTGAATGTTTTCAGGGATGGGGCATCTGCTATCTCTCTGGGCAACATGTTGTAGTGTTTCACCATGGTAAAAAAATTCTTCCTTTTATCTGTTCCAAATCTTCCCTCTTTTAGTTTAAAACCATCACCCTTTGTCCTGTCACAACTCACCCCACTAAAAAATTTGTCCCCATATTTCTTATAGACCCCCTTAAAGTACTGAAAGGCCACAATAAGATCTCACTGGAGCTTTCTTTTCCCCAGGCAGAACAACTCCAACTCTCTCTCATCATAGGAGAGGGGTTCCATCCCTCTGATAATTTTTGTGGCCCTCATCTGGACCTGTTCCAACAGGTCCACATCCTTCTTTTGCTGATGACTCCAGAGATGGACACAGCACTGCAGGTGGGGGCTCACACAGTGGAGGAGAGGGGGAGAATCACCTCCTTCAACCTTCTGGCCATGCATCTTTCAATGCAGCACAGGATAATATCTGGCTTTCTGAGTGCACGTTACTGGCTTATGTCCATCTTTTCATCCTAAATCCTACTCAGCAGGGCTGCTCTCAATTCCTTCATCCCCCAGTCTATATTTATACCCAGAATTGCCCCTGTCCTGGTGCAGGACCTTGCACTTGTTCTTGTTGAACTTCATGAGGTTCACATAGGCCTACGTCTTGAGCTTGTCTGGGTCCCTCTGGATGGCATCCTATCCCTCAGTTTGGTGTCATCTGCAAACTTGTTGAGAGTGCACTCAATCCCACTATCTATATGTTATTGATGAAGACGTTAAGCAACACTGGTCTCAAGACAAACCCCTGAGGGACACCAGTCATTACTGATCTCCATATGGACATTGAGCTGTTGACAATTACCTTCTGGATTCAGCCACCCAACTGATTCCTTTTCCATTGAACAGTCCAGCCATCAAATCCATATCTCTCTAATTTAGAGAGAAAGATGCTGGGGGGGACCAAATCAAAAGCCTTATAGAAACTCATAGACAACATCCATAGCTTTTCCCTTGTGCACTGATGTAATCCCTCCATTATAGAAGATCACTAGGTTGGTCAGGCAGGACTTGCCCTTGGTGAAGACAATTCCCTCAGGATTCTGGGATTCATTTAATCAGGTATTCTAGACTGATATACATTCAGGTTCCTCAGAGGGCCTCAAACCTGACCTTCTCTTACAGACTTTGCTTCACTGATCCCTGTCTTGAGGTCCTTTCACTCAAGAGCTGTGAGAAGAGAGATTTCCAGTGAAGACTATGGCAAAAAGTTGTTGACTGCCTCAGCCTTTTCCTCATCCATTTCTACCAGTTTTCCAGTCATATTCATCCAGAGGGCTGTGCTTTCTTTGACCTTCCTTTTCTGGCTCACATGCCAACAGAAGCCCTTCTTACTGTGCTTTGCTTCCCTTGCCAAGTTAAGCTCCAGCTGCTTTTTGCTCTTTCTGACCCCATCCCTACAGAACTGGGCAATGTCCCCATGCTCTTCACAGGATACCTGTCCCTACTTCCACTGCCAATGCACTTCCTTCTCACCTTTTAATTTCACCAGCAGGTCTCAACTCAGCCATGCTGGTCTCTTGCCTTCCTTCCCTGATTTCTTACACCTGGGGATCAAGAGCTCTTGCACTCTATGGAATGTGTCATTAAAGATCTACCAGCTCTGTTCTGCACCCTTGTCCTTGAGGGCTGTTTCCCAGGGCATCGTATTGATTATCTCCTTGAAGAGCTGGAAGTTTGCTTTCCTAAAATGAGAGAAAAACTAGGTGCAAAATTCCATAGTACATTACACATACATTGTACATTAGATTCAAACAAGTAGATCCCACTTCTCTTTTAAATACAGCTGATAGGGGAGGTGGTCCTGGTTCTCTCTCAAGTCTGTTTTATATATCACTGTTGCAGTCAAATGCAGAGATTGCTCTAGATCTCTAGAGTACCTCAACATCTACAGGGCTTTGATGTAGAGTAGTGAAGTGATTGCAATCTTAAAGTTGCTTAAAAGACATATAAGTAACAAGTTTTGTCAGTTGTCCTATTGGACCTATGTAACTAATTGTTGCTAAGTTTCACTCTAGTGATAGCAGCACACCCAGATCACTACATCTGATCTTGTTGAACTCTCATTCCTGTTTGCAGAAAGAATTCAGCATCTCGGGGGTTTGGTTCATTTGAGCTATTTTTGACATTAATTTAGGATAGTGTGAATCACAGCACAGTGACTATTTTCTACATCGATTATAAAGAGAGCCTAGGCTGACTAGTAAGAGGTGGGTGTTTGCATTGTGAATCTCTACATTTTGTCAGATGAGTCTTCCTCCAAATGATTTTATGTAGTACAGGAGCCTAAATGCAGGTTCCCATTATACTATCCTGTATACACCTTAGGATACACCCCTGCTTTGTGAATCCTACTATTCTGATGTCTCCTCCCTAGTATTAAGTGATTGTACTTTTTAAAACTTCCAATCATGAACTCACCTTAGCTTATTTTAGTCATATAGTCAAAATGCCTGAAAATTAAAGGCCTGATTTGTCAATAGTTCAAACTCCCTGTAAAGAGTCAGGAGAGAGAGAGGCACTGTCTGAGAGACTGATGTCAAGAGGAAAATGTCATCAAGTGTCATCCTCCTTGAAAATACTTTAATCCTTAAAAAATTCAGTGTCTTCTGATTTTTCACTCCCTTAATCATCTTTGTGGCTCTGTGCTGGACTCTCTCAAGCAGTTCCCTGTCCTTCTTGAACTGAGGGGCCCAGAACTGAACACAATATTCCAGATGTGGCCTCACCAGGGCAGAGTAGAGGGGGAGGAGAACCTCTCTCGACCTACTAACCACATCCCTTCTAATACACCTCAGGATACCATTGGCCTTCTTGGTCACAAGGGCACATTGCTGGCTTATGGTCATCCTGCTCTCCACTAGGACCCCAGGTCCCTTTCCCCTACGCTGCTTTCCAATAGGTCAGTCCCCAACCTGTACTGGTACCTGGGATTGTTCTTTCCAAGATGCAAGACTTTATGCTTGCCCTTCTTATATTTCATTGCATTTCTGCCCACCCATCTCTCCAGCCTGTCCAGGTCTCGCTGGATGGCAGCACAGCCTGCTGGTGTGTCAGCCACTCCTCACAGTTTTGTGTTGTCAGTGAACTTGCTGACAGTGCACTCTGCTCCCTCATCCAGGTCACTGATGAATATATTGAATAGTACTGGTCCCAGTACTGACCCTTGAGGGACTCCACTAGATACAGGCCTCCAACTAAACTCTGTCCCATTGACCACAACTCTCTGGCTTTTTTCCTTCAGCCAGTTCACAATCCACTTCACTACCTGATCATCCAGACCACACTACCTCAGTTTAGCTGCGAGAATGCTGTGGGGGATGATGTCAAATGTTTTACGGAAATTAAGATAGACCACATCCACTGCTTTACCATTATCTATCCACCTGGTTATGTCCTCATAAAAAGATATCAGGTTGGTCAAACACAACATCCCCTTGGTAAAACCATGTTGACTGGCCCTTATTACCCTCTTATCCTTGATATTCCTAGAGACAGTGCCAAAGATAAGTTGTTCCATCACCTTGGATGGAGGTGAGGCTGATTGGTCTGTAGTTACCCGGGTCCTCCTTCTTGCCCTTTTTGAGGACTGGAGTGACATTTGCTTTACTCCAGTTCTCAGGCACCTCTCCTGTTCCCCATGACTTACCAAAGATGATGCAGAGTGGTCTAGCAATGACTTCCACCAGCTCCCTCAGCACCACATGTGCTGGACCCGTGGGTTTATGGATGTCCATATCGCTTAATTGGTCTTTAACCCAGTCCCCATCAACTGAGGCAAACTCCTCCTTTATCCTGACTTCCTCTGGGTCCTCAGGGGTCTGGGGCTCATGAGAAAAGACTCCAGTAGTATAGACAGAAGCAAAGAAGGCATTCAGTTAACTGCACCTTCTTTGTATCCTCTGTCACCAGGGTACCCACCTCATTCATCAGTGGGCCTACATTGCCTCTCGTGCTGGTTTTAACTGAAAAATACTTAAGAAGCCCTTTCTGTTGTCTTTTATCTCTCTTGCAAGATTTAACTCCAAGGAGGCCTTAGCTTTCCTTGTTGCCCCCCGGCATCCTCTGACAACAGTGTTATATTCCTCCCAAGTGGCCAGCGCCTCCTTCCATGATCTGTAGACTCTCTTCTTCCACTTGAGTTTGCCCAGCAGTTCCCTGTTTAAACGTGTGGGTCTCCTGGATCCCTTTCTTGACTTCCTACCTGTTGGGATTCTCTGATCTTTAGCTTGGAAGAAGTGGTCCTTGAACGTTAACCAACTATCTTGATCCCCTTTCCCTTCTAGTACACTGTCCCATGGGATTTCCCCTAGCAATTGCTTGAAAAGGCCGAAGTTGTCCCTGCTGAAATACAGGGTTATGGTTCTGCTTGGTATTCTCTTCCTGCCACACAAGATCCTGAACTCCACCATCTCAGGATCGCTGCAGCCAAGGCTGCCCTCAACCTTCACTACTTCAACCAGACCATCCTTGTTAGTGAGTGTAAGATCCATCAGCACCCCTCTCCTAGTTGGGTCATCCACCATTTGCATGAAGAAGTTATCATCCATGCACTGGAGGAACCTCCTGGACTGTGACTATCTGTCTGAGTAGGCCTTCCAGCAAATATCTGGGTAGTTAAAATACCCCATGAGAACCATGGCCTGTAATTGCGAGGCTGGTATCAGCTGCCCATGGAAGGTCTCATCAAATTCCTCAGCCTAATTAGGAGGCCTGTAATAGACACCCACTACAGTGTCACCCATGCCAGCCTGCCCCTTAATTCACAGTCACAAACTCTCAACTTGCTCTTCATCTGCCTCTGGACAGAACTCAATATATTCTAGTTGCTCTCTCACATAAAAAGCAACTCCACCACCTCACCTTGCTGGCCTGTCTTTCCTAAAAAGGACATAGCCATCCATGATCACATTCCAGTCATGTGGGCTGTCCCACCACATCTCTGTAATCGCCTCCAGATCATAACCCCCTGACTGCACACACATTTTTAACACCTCTTATTCATTCCCCATGCTGCATGAATTGGTGTACAGGCATCTCAGGAAGCAGGCTGAACCTGCTGATTTCACCCTAGCAGGGTGGGAGGCCTTCTGGTCTTCATGAATACTAGAACACTGCCCCACTGTTGCAAACCCAGATACAACCCCATCCCCCTTTGAACCTGGTTTAAAGCCCTGTGGAAGAGCCCTGCTAATTCCTGTACTAGAATTAGGCAACATAAGCCTTTACCACATATTACCATCAGGTCTGGTGTCTTATAAAACCAGCCATGATCAAAGAACACGAAGCCCTGCTTCTAGCACCAGTCTTGGAGCCAGGTATTTATGGACTGGATCCTTCTATTCCATCACATGTCATCATCCGCAAATAGAAGGAGGGAAGAGTACGACAAAGCAATATGCAGGTATCATGGTGAGAAACAATATAGGAGTCACAGCTGGTTTAAAGGAGGACTTTCTTATGGTGCTCTAAGAACTGTCCCAATTTTAAGACAAAGTCCCATCATACAAATCATAAGACAATTTTGAGTCACCATATTAAGAGATCTGGGGATGAGGGGTAAGGGATTTAGATTAGAGAAGAGTAGATTTAGATTGGATATAAAGAAGAAGCTCCTTACATTGAGGGTGGTAGAACAGTGGAATAGGCTACGCAGGGAGGTGGTTGAGGCCCTATCCCTGGAGATATTCAAGGTGGGGTTGGACAAGTCTCTGAGCAGCCTGGTCTAGTTGAGGGTATCCCTGCTCACTGCAGAGGTGGCTGGACTAGATGACCTTCGGAGGTCCATTCCAGCCCTAGCCATTCTATGATTCTATGACTCAAACAACTCTTCCATAGTAGTGTTTTGCAACTGCAGACTAAGTAGTGCTTCTGAGAAGGAGAGTGTATGGGCTCAGTTTTGTGGCAATACATCTACACAGTTGCAGGCCTGCTGCCTGACCTGGCTGTGTATGCACTCTTGGTCTCCTGTGCAAATGCTAGTGCAGATCCTCTATTTTGAAATATTCAGCACATTTAAAGATATTAGAAACTGGAAAGTAATCAGAGCACCATGGAGGAAGGGATCATTATTTAAATAACTTCATTTATTAATATATGTGAGATATTTATTAACTGGAACTAACAGAGTATTTTTAAACTCATGGAGAAAATTGGCCATTCATGTTAAAGGAGCAGAGGAGGAGAATGGCAACAGTATGACTCACCACAGCTCAGTTCATCTTCCCTTTCATCATGATTCTTATTTTCACTCTGCTTCTCTAAAGAACCATCTTTTTTTGTTCCTCTAAATGATCAGATACAATGGCAGATATATAAAAACTTCTAGAACAGCTTGAACTGTGAGATGAGATCTGATCCATTTGGAGTTGGGGGAGAAACCAGTGATGCCTACTAAGTACAACTCATCCCAGATTCTACTTTCTTTCTTTCATGCATTCTCCATTCTAGAAAATTCATTTAATCCTGGAATTAACACATGTCCATAAGAGAAAGCAGGACTGCGAGCAGTGCATTTGATATGATAATGTATTTAGGACCAGATATTAGACCTGCTTATGCACCCAGAAGAATGTAAAAGGGCTGAACCCAAAGCCTGTTGAGGTCAATGGACAAATTTCAGTCCTAAGTTATGTCCCATGGATTACTTAGTTTGGTTAATGCAGGTGACAATGAAACATGGTATTACTATAATGTGTAAAAATAGCAGCCTGGAAGATAAAATATGAAAGTACGTATATTGAATTAATATTTTTTTTTATCCCTAGGTGGTTGATCTGTTAGTATCCATGTGTCGGTCTGCATTAGAGTCACCTAGGAAAGTTGTCATTTTTGAGCCATACCCTTCTGTAGTTGATCCTAATGATCCTCAGATGCTGGCCTTTAACCCCAGGGTAAGCAGTTATCTTTCATTATGTCATAGCACAGTTTTAGTCATGTATGAGATTTCAAAGCAAAGCCTTCTTCTGGAGGAATCTTCTTTACTGTAAGAAATACAGCTCCAGATTATAGTGCAAGCATGTGACTGTTTTCAAAGCTTCATAAATTTTTCAATTGTCTCTTAGAAGGTGTTTAAATATAAAATATAAGTTCCCTTCCAAGTTACATTGAAGATAATAAATTATTTTAGGGTACAAATTCTAGATGAAAAATTTTATCTTCTTAATGTCTTTTTCTCAGTGGACAGAAAGAGTAAGGTACCCTTTGGGAGGTGCAGACCATGTACACTGTGTGATTTTCAGTCCATCTTTTTATTCTTAAAGTGGTTATTGTTTTCATCTCATTTTCTTTTTGCAAACAATTATCTCAAATGTAATTTTATCAAATATTGACATAATAGTCGAGTTTTGTACAAGCATCAGTTTCTAAGTAAAGAATTATATTTGCACTGTGTGCTCCTTGGGTTAAAAATACTGCCTCTCAGGGAAGCCCTCAGGAAACTATGAACTTTAAATCTCATTTGAGCCATCTCCAAGGGAATAAATTTGGATGTCCTGCACTGGGAAGCATTTCACTTTTTCTGAACAAAGGCCAGTTAGCATTGGTTCTTCCTCAGTAAGGGGAAAGTGTGTTCTGTAGCATGTGGGAAGAAAGACTTGCCAGGAGGTGCTTGGAAGGGGGCTGATGAGGAGACAGGTAGTCTGGTGGCTGGACAAGGTGGGAGCTTGAAGCAGATGAGGGAATATGAAAAAAGCTCAAACCCAAAGAGGAATGGAGAGAGTCTCTGGGCTGGCAAGGCCCACAACGGCCTCCTCCCAGCTTCTTGTCAGCACAGGTGAGGTGAAAGCCCATAGGCAGAAGTTAGAAAGACTAAAAGGTGGAGAACAGTGAAGCTTCTGAAGGTGATGTAGTGATTATTTAACTTAATAGCATGTTGTCCAAGTAACTGTCAGAACCTGAGTTTAGTTACAAATATTTATTTAAACACTGAGATAGCTAATTTTATGAGTGTGTTGGAGAATCCAATGAATTCAAAGAAAAATCATTGTGATAATATTCTGGGGGGGGATTTTCTTGAACTATGAATGAGGGATTCTATGTGTGAGGTAGAAGGAAGTTACGGCTTAGAACTTCTTGAAAGGATAGGTTTGGTGAACATTTATCCTAGCTTTGGTTTTACACAAACTCAAAGAAATCAGGTTTTTGTAGAGCCAAAGACTAATATTCTTTTAACATATTTGCTTATTTTATGCTACATCAGAAGAAGAATTATGATCGAGTCATGAAAGCATTGGACAGTATCACTTCTATTAGAGAGATGACACAGGTAAGTTTAAAAAGCTTTATCTAACTTAATTACTATTTCTAGAACTAGGAAGGTGTTTATATTGCTTGCCTATGATGGGTGAGGAAGTCAAGAGTATCATTTCTTTCTTATGGAGCTGTAATAATATTAAAACGTGTGTTAAAAATAATAAACCCAATGACACCTTTGAATAGGGTCTGCCAAATAAAACAACTCAGATCTTTTGAAGTTTAAATAGGAGATAATAACAGAAAAATGGAACATTATAACAAGATAATAACCAACTGCGCATTTCCGGAAATATCAAAGCCAAATTGGGTCTTCTATTTCCAAAGCAAAAGAAATGGATGTTGCGACAGTGTTCTGAATGATAGCTTCATTTCTATTATCACAGAACACTTAAGTATGGTAGGGGACTGGGAAGGTCGAGTCTCTTGGCATAACTATCATGTGATTTCTCAATATTCACCGTGGGACAGTCTATTAGCTGTACTGATGTTTATTGTTAAATTTCCTTTCCTGAACAGCCCAGCTAATTATAACTGACTACCAAAATGCCTCCCATGTACCTTACTTTTCCAACTGCTATATAACATAACCTTACAACAGTTTATAAATCTTACTTTCTATGTATTCATAAAGTACTTTGGGATCCCAGAATGAAGAATGATTTGTTTAGAGAGAAATAAAATACGCTGAAAATTAAAATTCACATATTTTTGTTACTTAATATAACATCTTGTAAAAATTTAAAAGAAACATGTATTTGTGTTACCTAATATGAAGTTTTTTGAAAAGATGAATAACCACCATTTGGGGTTTTTTAATGTTAAAGTAATTCCTGGATTGAAGAGTTTTAAAGGGATAATTTGCACTGTAATTGAAATCAATAAAGGTTTTCAAAGGGATTATGATACAGTGTTTTGCTTATACTATGAAACAGTTGCTAAAGATGGAGTGGATTATTTTGGAGTATTTTGAGACACTCAGTTTTGTGAAGTTCCAGTCCAATTTCTTAATCCAAGAGCTGAACATCTTCTGCTGTTCTCCCTGAGATCACCGTGTTTGCTATAGTATACTCATACTGATACTAATTATATGCTTATTATTTTACTCTAGGGAAAATAATTTGTATATTAATTCTTGTTGTTGTTATAACACATAAATGTTGTCATAACATATTTATAACTGTACTATTCTAAATGTCAGTGAAACTGTGATTTAAGCCTAATAATGAGCCCCACATACTCATTTTAACACATTAAATCACGGGCAATGTAATATATAAAATATAACCTTGTGAATTCAACTAGATTTAAAAAATATAATTACTCTTTTCTAGGCACCTTACTTGGAAATAAAGAAGCAGATGGATAAACAAGACCCACTTGCACACCCTCTTCTACAATGGTATAAAATTGACTCACATGAGATTATAATTATTAAAGTTCCACGTTTAATGTATAATGACTTCACCAGTGTAATTTGTCGTAAGCTTACCCTAATAACATCAGAGTTGACATTTGAAACTGAAGGTGCTGCTGGACTGTTTCTGGACCTCATCCTGGCCCTCTGAAATGGGAAAAGACTCCCTCCAGCTTATTTGTACAGCCTCTGATCTCATTTTCTAGTCAAGATTTGGTCTACTTCCATCTGATAGGTTTAAAGTCTGGCAGCTTTATGGTGGCCATACATAAATCATTTTTAAGAAGAAAAGTTCTCTTTGGTTACCAGGTCTAACACATCTAACTGTTTCTTATTTTAGGGTTATTTCTAGTAATAGATCACATATTGTGAAGCTACCAGTGAATAGGGTAAGTGTCTGTGGGTTATTATTTTCTGAATTCTCATGGCACATACTGGCATTTTGGGTGGGAGTCTTCTAGCCAAACGTAGGTGTCCACATTCAAACTAATCACATGGGCTCCATTACAAAGGAGAGAAATAGGCAGTTGCAGGTCATGACTTAGAGAATCATTCTGTGAACATCTAAAGTAGGTTAAAGGAATAATGCTCGTGAGAAGCTTAAAGACAAGTGTCTACCTTATAGTCATCTCAGGTTGTGTGAGAATAACTTCACAACTAGTTTTGCTACCATACAGAATAGTAGATACAGAACTATACAGAAAGTAGCACACACAAACACCATGTACTAGGAGATCCACTTGCGAGTACAACTTAGAAAGAATATAGCTCTTGAATTTTAGAGGGAAGGTGCTGAGGTTCATTTATGAGTATGTGCACCTCTGATCCTCTAACTAAAGGTATAGCAATCTACAGCTTTTCAAATTTAAACCTTAATTCTGATCAGAACACCATGATAAAATTGTTCAATTTAATTACTTTATAGAACCATATTTGGCTGAAATCTATTTCAGACACCTCCATATGTTTCATAAACTGAAAGACATTTTTACTGCTTGATTTCAGGTAAAACTATGGTGATAAAACCAGTTTCTACTTGGCTCACGTACTTTCTTAGATGCATTCATGTATTGTGCAAAGCAGCATGGTATCTGAAGAACTGCCATTCTGTAAATAAAATGTTTTTTTCATAATCAGCTTCTTTTCAATTGTGCACTGTTATATTTTACAGCAACTAAAGTTTATGCACACTCCCCACCAGTTCCTACTTCTCAGCAGTCCACCAGCCAAAGAATCCAATTTCCGAGCTGCTAAAAATCTCTATGGAAGTACCTTTGCATTTCAGTAAGTACATATGTTCATATTAATCAAAGTTTATCAAAATGTCAGGCTATTTTTCCTGTTCTTGCCATTTGAGGTTTACAGCTGGTAGTTTATTGCTTTAAATATTTACTGATTTCATTCTACATTTTACACTGTGGATTTTAATGCTTTCTTTTTATTTTTTTCAGTGGTTCACACATAGAAAATTGGCATTCCATCCTGAGGAACGGTTTAGTTGTTGCTTCCAACACAAGGCTGCAGGTAAGTAGTAGACTAGATAGACGAGCTAACTTGTTGATTACATATTAGCTGAGGCAAGTTTTCAGGATGTGTGGTTCTGGTAGTCATACAGGTGGAAAATAGGGATGATTTCAAATACCTTCTCTTTTTGCTGGAAAAGGTGCTTTTCTTATGCAATTACAATTAAATAATATATCAGCTATTTTATGGCTAGAAAACCCCATTGCTGGGATTAGTGTTTCAATTTTACATTGCAGAGCAGCACCTCCAGGAGTTAATTTTGGGATTAAAATTTAGAGTTACATAAACTATCTCCATGTTACAGGATCCAAGAGCATTCTAGATTTACAAGTACTGGGTTTACAGCATCTTCTCTTCTGATTTCCTTGGGGAGGGAAATATGAGTTCACTGTCCAAGAGGGAGCTGTTGCAAACATAAGTTCATTTTCTCAGACTGAATCATCAGGAGACCATTATTGCAAAGCAAAGTAGCCAGTATCAGAGTGGCTGAGGACCTGTAACCCAGGGTATTTTAGCACCATGGTTTTGACAGCTCTTCCCCAAAGCTGAGTCTGTCATATCTTGGAGGAATATCCCAGGGTGCTTACTAAGAACTGGAGTACAGAAGACACTGAAAAAATGGAAATGGAAATCTCTGCTGTTTGTCTCAGTGGTTTGGGTATTTTTATTATTATCTTTAGAAGATAATTTCCCAAGAAAGCATGATTTACACACACCAAAACTGGTCAAAGCAAACCACTTTGTGCTTATTTTTTTATAGGGTTGAGATACTGAAAACAGAAGAAAGCATTAAAGCCCTATTTTATACTAGTCATAATTTTTAGATCTCTTACATACCTAAAGCATTTCCTTAGCCCAGTTCATCCTATTTACCCCAGTACGAACTAGTCAGGAAAAATATCTACTCACCAAGGACCATATACAAAAGTGTAGTATCTGGAGAAGTGAAAGCTTGTTTGCTCATTTCTATAAGAGCTTTGGCTCATGGCAGAGACAATGTAAATATCATTGGGTCAGAGGAACTAAATAAAGGTGAGCATGAATCTGAAGCCCAGTGGTTATAACACCTACTTAGACAGGAGATAACTGGGTTCTCGTTTGTGCTCCAACAAATACTTTTTGTGTTTTCTTTAAAGGCTTCTCCACATTAGGCAGTCAGTCCTAGGTGGAGAAGTGAAATCCATACTTCCCCTTTTCCAGACAAGAAAATTACTTCAGAGATAATAAAAAGTTCTTACTTTTGTTGTTTAGCCCAAGCTTCATGACTTGAAACAGTGGTGTTGGTGAAGAAGAGTCTTCCTGTATTCTTTTTCAGACAGCTGGTAGCTTTGGGCCTAAAGCACAGTCCTGCAGTGGTGGAATATGCATGTCTGAACTGGCTTAGGCAAAAGCTGTTTTGCCTAAAAAACTCATTCCTCCAGTATTCAGGCTGAACTAGTGACTAAATTTTTCTGTAGCATATGACCCATGTCATCACCATCCCTTCATTTTTCTCCTTAAAGGAAACAAAATAAGCTGTTCCTGCTATTGATTTACAGAGGCTGGCTTAGACTGTGCTTTCTACCACGTGAGATACATGCTGAGCTTACTCAGCCTCATTAAGACTCAGGTGTATTTGGTCATGTTACTGAGGCACTGCCTGTAGGCATCCTCCATGCTAATGTTAGATTTAAAATATAAAATGTAATTTTATATACAAATCCGATGTAAAATTATGTTTGGGCATTTGGACATGGTTTCCAGAATAGACAGTGGTTTAGTTTTATATTCACAGCACGATTTTCTTAAAGACTTGTTTGAACACCATTTATTACCAGGCAATAGATTAGTGCAGTGGGGCAGATGCTTATATACATTATGACCTGTTCCTATCATTATTGTTTTGTCCAGATAACCAAATTAAACAATTGCTCCATTCTTTTTCAGCTCCATGGTGCAATGTTTGGAAGTGGAATCTACCTTAGTCCATTGTCAAGCATATCATTTGGTTACTCAGGTGATATTTATAAATCACTCTAAAATTGGAGAAATATAGCGATGTATCTTATTATACTGCTTTTCTTATCAGCTTCACTGTTTATAACACTGTATTACATTTTTTTCTTTGTCAACCAAGATTCAGTTTATTCAAAAAAGAGAAAATCTAAATTCCCTTATTTGCCTTCATTTCCAACATGCTGAGTATTTTGAAACTGTGCTTGAAGTAAGCAGGTAATACTGGATACTATTTGTAATGGAGAAGGTCTTGATTATGCAGTGAAAAAGCAACTTTCTCCTGGTGATTTTTTTGTCAGTATCTGCCTAAGTCCATCTAAGACTATCTATAGATTCATGGGCTTTTACAACCTGATCTGACAAAGCAAATATTCATCAACAGACATGTTCAACTGTGTATGTTTAAGAATATTCCCAAGTATCACCATGTCAGGATTACACAGAAAGTATAGGACAGTGGGTTTAACATGAGAAAGGGAGGGTACGTAATATAAATCCAAAAGTGAGTCATGCACAGTCAGAATCATAAATAGATGCATAGTAGAAACAAATTTTAAGGTAAGATTTTAAAATATGGTGAGTTTTTCCTTTAGGTATGTTATCTTTACCATTTCCTCATCTATGAGGGTGCTGGTATAGTTGAATGTGTGTTAGTGTGCATGCAGATAATTCTGAGAGTTTTAGTTATGCTTTCTGTTTTTCAGTATTTTAAGTAATGTCACAATTTATTTTAGAAGCTTAGCATTTTTTACTACAATTTATTGAATTTCAATGTCCATAATATTTAAATGCACTTTTAGCTTTTCAGAGTTTACACAAGTATGAAAGCTTTTTAGGACTCATTGTTCCTGTGAAGTATGTAATACCTGATGCCAATAAAAAACACAGAGGAGTCCTACACTCCCTGTTTCTTCAAAGAGTTAAACTTCTCTATAACTCAGTCTGTGTTTGCAAACTGCCAAGAATTGTGGCATATTGGAAAGGCTATGAAGCCTGTAGTAGCATACAATAAAAGAATTTTATATAAATCAACATGAGGAATATAAAAGAGATCTAAAGCACAAACGTATACATTTAGATTTCTGAGATGGAAAATGGATTCAATATAGCTGACGATACTTTTACGTGTAGATTAATTAAACCAAGGTAAACTTTAAAACTTTAAATAAATTTTAACTACTCCTAAAAATTAATTAGACTTTTAATAAGTTTAAATGAAGTGTTATAAGATTAATATCTTAAGTCCTTTCTCTTGTGATTTTACTATCCCACCCACAGTAAATTAGATTGTATTACTTCAGCTTGAATAGGGTCAGTTAGACTAAAGGCATGCTGACATGAAATTCCATTAAGCAACCACCTAAGAGCATTTCTGAGCTGAATTCAGTGGCATTTAAAAAAATATTAATCTGGGTTTGCATCTAGTTAATGATAATTTGACTCTCCTAAGGTATTTGCAATACCTGCAGATGTACTGGTAATTTGCAGGATTGAACTGAGATATTCTGTGACAAACTAGCTTTTTGAGTGCCATGCTGTGATTTCTACTGTGTTATTTGTTTCATTCTCCATACTTAAGTTTGCTTATTACGGTATTTATATGCCAGGGCATATTATGTGATTTTAATATTCCTAGGGATGAACAAGAAGCAGCAGAAGGTGTCAGCTAAAGATGAGCCAGCGTCAGGCAGTAAGGGCAGTAATACATCACAGGTAAGTATATCAACCACCTCTGGAAGTTTTATGGTTTTATACTTGGAAACTTGATAGCTGAAAAGGAGGTGCTGTTCCCATTGTGAAAGCTAACAGGTTTTGTTTGTTTGTTTTGTTTTATTGAGCAAAATCAACAACATCAGGGACTGCAAATATCAAATACAGCTCAACTGCTTTTACTAACAATTTGCAGAGTATACTGCAGGTCTTGTGCCCGTGTTTTCTAAGCAGAAAAATTTAGGAAGAGCATGAAAATTAAATAGGGATTGCATTATGACCCTTAGAAAGCCCTTGCTTTCTGAATTCTAGACTTGCAGAAGAGTGGTGCAAAAGGAATTGAGAGTGGTAGTTGATGGAAAATGAGTTGTGTTTCATTTATTGCAGGTCATTTTTTCTTTTTCCTGGTTCTTGCATATTAAACACTTACAATTCTGTTTTATCTAAAGCAAACTTCTAGTATTTATGTATAAGGCTAAATTTTGAGAAAGAAATCTTATATCTGTCTCCACAGCTAACGCATAAAAACTACAGAAAAATCTGTCTTTAGAGAGATTAGCATATAACAGCAGAAGCCCTCAGAAACAGGACAGACAATCCTATCAGAGTAGCGGACAGAGAACTGGTGATCAAATTCACCTTTTTGTATTTTTCTGCTATCAGTTTGTTTACCAGTAGAACTCTGATACTTGTAATAAAAGTATTCATTCTGTAATAGTTAGGAACTTTTCTTTTCGGATCAAGGAGTTCAAATCCCTCCTACAATAATCCAAACAAATAATTTAAATGTTTTTAGAAATTATGACATTTAGAAATGCAATCAAAATGTTTTAGAAAGACTGCCTCTATCTTTGTGCATTAATAAACCACTGAAAATAGCAGAATTCTTCTGTCTTACTGCACTAATTTTCTTATGTTTTTACACCTCAGTCACAGAAGAAAGGACAACAATCACAATTTCTGCAAAGCCGTAACCTAAAATGCATAGCCTTATGTGAAGGTAAGCTGAAAGCCCTTGAAAAATTTTTTTAAGCGTGGACACAGTGTTACTAGATACAGATCAGTAAGAGCTTTAGTTCCAGTATTGGTTGGTTTCAGGTAAGAGGCATGTGAGTACTTGCTTAGTAGCTGACCTTTATATTTCAGTTGAGAATGTTTTCCCCCTTTGAATAAAACCTATAACACCTGATAAATTTTCATTAAATAATCATATGCTTGTAGTGACTGATCATCTGGTCTGTCTTTCAAGGGTAATCATATTCCCAAACCATCAAAATAATCCAAGTTGTGGCCTTCATTTGAATCACTGACTTCTTGCAAGCTCTTGACAAATGCATTAGATGCCTAAGTCAGAATAAACAGCTTTCCTATTGAGTTTCAAAATAATCACTGCTCTATGACTGCTTCAGAATTTTGGGAAATTAATTCATGGCAGAGTTTAGAATAGAAATGGAATAAAATAGAACAGAACAGAATGATATCCCTTCAGTTGGAAGGGACCTACAATGATCATCTAGTCCAACTGCCTGACCAATTCAGGGCTGACATTAGTTAAGGCTGACATAAGTTAAACCATGTTATTAATAAAATTGGCCAAACACTTCTTAAACACTGACAGGGTTGGGGCATTGACCATCTGTCTGGAAGACTGTTTCTGTGTTTGACCAGCCTTCCTAACATTTCCTAGTGTGCAGTCTAAACCTCTTCTGGTGCAACTTTGAACCACTCCCATGCATCCAGTCGCTAGATACCAGGGAGAAGAGATCAGCACATCCCTCTCCGCTTCCCCTCCTCAGGAAGCTGTGGAGAGCAATGAGGTCCACCCCTCAACCTCCTTTTTGCCAAACTAGACAAACCCAAAGTCCTTAGCTGCTCCTCACAGGACATTCCTTCCAGCCATTTCTCTAACTTACTTAGTCTCTTCTGGATATATTCCAAGACCCCCACATCCTTGTTAAATTGTGGGGCCCAAAACTTCACACAGCACTCAAGATGAGGCTGCACCAACACTGAATACGGTGGGATCACCTCATTTCACCAGCTGGTTGTGATGTGTTTGATGCACCCCAGG
This sequence comes from Todiramphus chloris collaris, assembly GCA_025345505.1. Taxonomy (NCBI): domain Eukaryota; kingdom Metazoa; phylum Chordata; class Aves; order Coraciiformes; family Alcedinidae; genus Todiramphus; species Todiramphus chloris. Next base: position 6,030,035 of record JANVCC010010204.1, read on the forward strand.
ATGTGATTTGCCCTCAGCTGCCAGGACACACTGCTAGCTCATATTGATCCTGCTGTCACCAGCACCCACAGATCCCTTTCTGGAGGGCTGCTCTCCAGCCACTCTTCTCCCAGTTTATACTTGTGCCTGGCATTGCTCTGTCCTAGGTGCAGAGTTTAGCATTTGAACTGGTTAAATTTTATCCCATTAATCACAGTACAGTGCTCCAGTCTATCTAGATCCCTCTGAAGAGCTGCTTGTCCCTCAAGAGAGTCAATACCAGTTTGGTATCATCAGCAAATTTGTTAATGGTGCATTCAACTCCTGCACCGAGATCATTGATAAATATATTGAACAGAACTGGTGCTAGAATTGAATTCTGAGGAACACTGCTGGTGACCAGTCACCAGCCAGATGTAGTTCAATTCACTGCAATCCTTTGAACTCTACTTTTCAGACAGATCTTCACCAAGTGCACAATGAAGCTACTTATTCCACAGTTGGACAACTTGTCCAGAAGGATGCTGTTGAAGTGCATTTATAGATTTTTTTTCAAACACTGATGGATGGTATAGCTTCTGACTAGCAATAAAGAGGTATCTTGTGTTGTCCTCATTTTGTCAGTCAGCAACCTATCATCAAATACATTGCAAATACTCTCAGCCACAAATGATGAGGCAACCACACCAGCACTGGAGAGCTCTATGGCCAAGCAGTAGTTTGGTGTTTTTTTGAGGCTATTGGGGTGGACAGGGGGTTCCCGAAGCACGGCAGCCGGAGAGAGAAAGGAGATACCCGGCAGGAGTTGGCAGCTATCAGTATAAGGCCTGGAGGCGTTGCTGGGGAAACCGCAGGAGATTTAAACACGGCAGAACCCAAAGCGACTCACAGCCCACAAATGAGGAGACTGCCACACCGGCACAGCCTTTTCACAGCCTTGGAACAGTGCCAGCAGAGTAGGCAAGGCACTGCCCCATCAGGAGCCTGAGTGGTCAGCTCTCAGCACCTGGGGAAGAATAGGAAACCCCACACGAGTCTTCTGCTGTCCTGTGTTGTGGTATCTGTACTTGCTATGATTTGGTAAGAAAGACCACAGCCATGGTCTCCACCCATCAGAAGGTCAGCCTCCCCTCCCCTGCCGCAGTAAACATGGGAACCCGGATGGAGCTCCCATGGAAACACGCAGCTGTCGAGGCCACAGGCTGCAGCGAATGCCTGATCCTTTCACTTGCTGCTAGTGGAAGTCCTGAGAACTGCTGTGTGCAGTGTGATCAATTTGATGATCTGCTCATGCAAATTGCAGAGTTGCAGGACAAGGTGGAAAGCCTAAGGAGCATCAGGCCGAGGGTGGCAGAGCTACAGGACGAGGTGGAGAGGTTAAGAAACATCAGGGATGCTGAGGATCAAATAGACTGGTGGAGCCAGGCTCTGCCAGCCTTGATACAGAAATAAAAAGAACCACTAATAAGAACACAGGATCAAGTACTCCCAGTACTCTTCCCCTGTCAGGATGAAGGCAGAAGCCTAAATGATAAGAGGAAGTGGAGGCAATTTCATGGTCTATGTAGCAGGCTAAGTCCTGCCCCATCCACTGCCTCCCACCCCCTCAACAAGGGGCAATGGCAACAAGTTCCTGCCCATCATGTCAGGCATGTTGCTACAGTTATCCTCCCAACCTCCCAGTTGCCCCTGAAGAACAGGTTCAATACCCTGCAAGTGCAACCAATCAGTGAAGATGGGGAATCATCAGGCTTTGAGGTTTTCCCAAGATCAAGGAAGCCCAAGCCCAAAATCAGACATCTTCTAACCAAAAAAAAAAAAAAAAAAAAAAAAAAAAAAGTCATTGCTAGTGGTGACTCCCTTCTGAAAGGATCAGGGGGCCTCATATGCAGACCTGACTCACTTCTGAGAGAAGTGTGCTGCCTTCCTAGGGCCCAAGTAAGAAAGCTTCCTGCCATAATGTGGCGCACAAATTATTATCCACTGCTAGCTTTCCAGATGGGCAGCAACAAACTCAAGATAAGAAAACTGAGGGCTGTCAAGAATGACTTCAGGGCCTTGGGTCATCTAGTCAAGGGAGTGTGAGCTCAGGTAGTGTCCCCTCTATCCCCTTATTTGCAGGATCCAACCCAGAAAGGCTGAGGAGGACTCAACAGATAAATTCTTGGCTTCGAGACTGGTGACACCAGCAGGACTTTGGATTTTTTGACCATGAGTGAATCTACATGAGGCCTGGCCTGCTGGTGGATGATGGGGTACATCTTTCTCAAAGGGGAAGAAGGATTCTAGCACGGGAGTTGGCCGGGCTAATTGGCAGAGCTTTAAACTAGATTTGTAGGGGGAAGGGGGAAAAACCAGGATCAAGGGAGACAAGCCTGGGACATTTGTGGGATGGTGTACCAGTTCCATTGCTATCCCAGCAGTTGTAGGGTACAGTGGAATATGTGGTGCCCACAATGGTAACAGATGGTCCTCTACTGAGTCTCAGAATTGTGTATACCAATGCAAGAAGCATGGGAAATAAGCAAGAGGAACTAGAAATCTGGGTGCAGTTGCAGGGCTATGATCTCATCGCGATTACAGAGATATGGTGGGATACTTGCACAACTGGTAATGAACAACTGTGTACTTTTCAGGAAAGGTAGGATGACAAGGCAAGGCGGTGGAGTTGCTCTCTATGTGAGTAACCAACTACAATGCAGTAAGCTTAACCCAGGGTGAGGTGATGAAAGAGTTGAAAGCACATGGATAAGAGTTAAGGGACATGCAAACATGGGTGATGCTGTTGTGTGCATCTACTACAGGCTGCCAAACCAGGAAGAAGCTTTCAATGAGGCCTTCTACAGGCAGCTGGAAGTAGCCTCAAGATCACTTGCTCTGGTGGTCATGGGTGACTTCAGTCACCCTGATATTAGTTGGAAAGATCACAAAGCCAGACATAAGCAGTCCAAAAGGTTCCTGCACTGCATTGATGACAACTTTCTGCTGCAGATGGCTGAAGAACCAAAAAGGAGAGCTGTGATGCTTGATCTTGTATTAACAAAGAAGGCCTACAGATGTTGTAGTTTGGAGTAGTCTTGGCTGTAGCGACCACAACATGTTAGAGTTTAATATCATTAGGGAAAGAAGCTGGGTAATAAGTAAAACTTCTGCCTTGGTCTTTAAGAGGGCTAACTTTGTCCTCTTCAAAAATTTACTTAGAAGTATCCTGTGCGGTAGAACTCTAGAAGGCAGGGAGGCCCAAGAGAGCTGGTTAATAGTCAAACACTACCTCTTCCAAGCTCAAGATAAATGTATTCCCTTAAAAAAAAAAAATCAAGCAAAGGAGGCAGGAGACCTGTATGGATAAACAGGGAGCTCCGAAAAGACTCAAACGGAAGAGTGAGGTTTACAATATGTGGGAAAAGGGTCTGGGTAATTGAGATGATTATAGAAATGCTGCCAGGGTATGTAGAGACTCGACAAGAAAGGCCAAAGCTCTCGTGAACTTAGTCTCACCACAGAGGTGAAAGAAAACAAGAAGAGCTTTTTCAAATACATCAATGAGAAAAAGAAGAGTAGGAAAAAAGTGGGGCCACTGTAAAGTGAGGTGGGAGATATGGTAACAGGATGCAGAGAGGTCAGAGCTGCTGAATGCTTTCTTTGCCTCAGTCTTTACTCCCAAAACCAGTCCTCAGTAACTCCAGTCACTGGAAGTAAGAGAGCAGAACTGGAGAGAGGAAGGCACTCCGCTAGTCAGTCAGGACTGGATTAGAGATCACTTGGATAAACTGAAAATGCACAAATCCATGGGCCCCGATAGGGTGCATCCACGTGTGCTGAGAGACCTGGATGATACTGTTGCTGAGCCACTCTCCATCATTTTTGAAAAATCATGGAGAACAGGAGAGATGCCTGATGGCTGGAAGAAAGCCAATGTCACTCCAGTCTTCAAAAAAGGCAAGAGGAAAGACCCAGGCAACTGCAGAGTGGTCAGCCTCACCTCCATCCCTGGACAGGTGATAGAGCAGCTCATTCTGGAGGCCATCTCTAACCACATGGAAGAAAAGAAGATTATCAGAAGTAGTCAACATGGATTTACCAAAGGGAAATACTGCTTGACTAATCTGATATCCTTCTATGAAGCCATGACCAAATGGGTAGATGAAGAGAAAGCAGTGGATGACATATACCTTGACTTCAGTAAGGCTTTTGACACCGTCTCCCCTAACATACTCGTAGAAAAACTCAAGAAATGTGGCATAAGCAGTTGGTCTGTGAGGCTCAGCAACAGAGTTCAGAGGGTTGTGATCAGTGGCACAAAGTAAAGGTGGAGGTCTGTGGCCAGCGGTGTTCCCCAGGAATCAGTACTGTGTCCAGTTTTGTTCAATATCTTCCTCAGTGACCTGGACAAGGGGATAGAGTGTACCCTCGGCAAGTTTGCTGATGATATGAAACTGGGAGGGGCAGCTGATAACACCAGAAGGCTGTGCTGCTATCCAACGAGATCTGGACAGTCTGGAGAGCTGGGTGAAGGTGAACCTCATGATGTTCAATAAGGACAAGTGTAGAGTCCTGCATCTGGGGAGGAATAACACCAGGCACCAGTACAGGTTAGGGGTTGTCCTGCTGGAAAGCAGCTCCATGGAGAAAGACCTTGGAGTCCTAGTGGATAGCAAGTTATCCATGGGACAGCAATGTGCCCTCGCGGACAGAAAGGCCAATGGCATCCTGAGGTGCATTAAGAATACTGTGTCCAGCAGGTATAGGGAGGTCCTCCTCTCCCTCTACTCTGCCCTTGTGAGACCACACCTGGAATACTGTGTCCAGTTTTGGGCTCCCCAATTTAAGAGAGACAGGAATCTACTGGAAAGAGTCCAATGAAGAGCTATGAGGATAATTATGGGACTTGAGCATCTCCTTTATGAAGAAAGACTGAGAGAAGTGGGGCTGTTTAGTCTCAAGAAGACTGAGAGGGGTTCTTATTAATGTCTATAAATATCTAAAGACTAGGTGTCAAATGGAAGGAGCCAATCTCTTTTATGTAGTGCCCAGCAATAGGACAAGGAGCAGTGGGTATAAACTTGAGCATAGAAGATTCCACCTTAACATGAGGAGGAACTTCTTTACTGTGAGGGTGATGGAGCACTGAAACAGGCTGCCCAGAGAAGCTGTGGAGTCAACTTCTCTACAGACTTTCAAAACCCATCTGCATGCATTCCTGAGTGACATGCTCTAGGTGATCCTGATTTGTCAGGAGGGTTGGACTCGATGATCTCTAGAGGTCCTTTCCAACACCTAACATTCTATGATCTTATGATTCTATGATGTTTTCTAAATATTGAGGAAGTCTTGCCAAGCTTCATGTTTCCCTTGAGTCATAATTGCTATTCTTAATTTTTAAAAACATTTGGTAGCATTGTAAATTCCAAATTTGCTATATCTCAGCTTCAGGCTTTATCTTTAACTTCTTACTTTTGGCTCTGCCATCACCAAACACAAATATCTCTGTTCCAAAGACTGATTAGTTGACTCGGATCCTCCTTAAGAGCCCTATGGCCATTCAAAATCAGTTTTTAATAAATTTACTTTTTCATTTTCATTTCAATTAACAGCTGGCTCCCATATACCAAGCATGTATTTTGATGTATTTTGAAAACAAAAATCAAGTTCATCTCCCTGTTTGTACTAGCAGCCAACACAGAGTTGAATGACACAGCACAGACATGCAGTGGAAAATTACACATTCCAAGAAGGCTGTTTAAGATGTGTAAAAAAGCAAATCTTTTAAAGCAATATTTGCCAGGCATGTTTTCATCACTGTGAAATTTATTCTTTCCTTGATAGTGATAACCTCGTCTGATCTGCACAAACATGGAGAGATATGGGTAGTTCCCAATACGGATCATGTGTGTACAAGGTTTTTCTTTGTGTGAGTAGAAAGCTTCTTTTGACATTAAACTTCTGTTCATCCTTAACCTTTTTTCCCATGTTCCCCCCAGTATTTTTGCAACTTCAAGTAGATAAAAGACATTTCTTCCAAATTCTTTTCTATATCACTGCATCTTTTACCTTTCTCTGTACTTTTGTTAGGAAATGTATGGATAAGCTAGTCACAGAGGCTTAGTAGATGTTTTATTACAGAATAAATGAATGGAGAGTTACTGACTTTTCCCACTGTATAGCACTAAACCATGTTACACTAAGTCTATCCATATATCATAAACTATAGTTTTTATTTAGCTGTATGTTTTAAAGCTGAGGAATTCATTAAAGAATTCTTGTCTATCGTGAGCATTTCGTTTCTCACCTATGACTTGTCCCCTTTGAGTGGCTTATTCAGCCTCAGGGTTTCAACAACGTCAGCCTTACCACCCTCAGCTGCCTGGAGTTTAGGATCTACATATAATAGTGAAGTGTAACAGAGAATGTTAATAGAAAATTGTTAACATACAGAAAAAGCACTCTTGATTATTGAATGAAACAGTTTCGGATGCTTTTAGGCAGATTAATAAAACACTAATTTGATTTTATTTTCTGTACTTTTTTTAGTTATGAAGATGGTCAAGTGGGTGATACAAGTATAAATACACAGGAACCAAGCATTCATAAAGAGATTCTTCGAGTCATTGGCAATCAAACTGCTACTGGTTAAAAGGACCACTCTCATTTAATTGATGTGATTTGGAAGCCTTCCTCAGTCTCAAAGCTGGATTTTGAACTGAAGAAGATGCAAAAAAATTATTTATTATGATGATTCTAAACAAATTAACCCTTTGAATACTTACTGTTTTCTTACTTAGTATTTCTTATCAAAATACCTGAGATGGTATGAATTAGCAACTGTAAGGGTGCAAAGTCTATTAATATACTACAACTAATAATAATTAAACAGGCATTTGGGTTGCTCACAATAAACAGACTTTAAAAAGGAGTTTTGTGCTGATATTTTTATATTAAACTCCAATTGGCCATTTTAGTACTGTATACTGGTATTTTACATTTAGAATGACTGAATTATAAATGAGAGAGAAGATTTTATAGCGGAGAACCTGTATTATGCAGGATACTTTGCAATAAGTAAAATAATCTCATAGTTAAACACAATAAAAGGTTGTCTGGAACATGTCAAATTAAAGAATTTCATTACTGCAGCTGATTCATTTTCTTTTACACAAATGAAACTAGGATTTAGAATCAAAAGTTAAAATGACAATATATTTTTTATTTAATGAGCGAAAGGAAGCAAAAAATAATGAATGTGATGATGTCTGTTTAGTTTTCTTTATCTTCTCTGGAAACACTGTCTTATCCATTAAGCAGTTCAGTTGCATTTTTTAATTATAAAAGCCTAGCAAATATCTGTAAAATCTGAAGCTGTAAACTTCCTTTTTACAAATTTGTTTTTTATAAACTAGTTACATTTCCAGCTTTATTTCAGTGAAACTTCTCTGTGGTTAACTGTAGCCACATATTTAAAAGTGCATGATAAATTAAGGCTTTTACATAATTGAGCTGAGTGTTAGTACATCAGAAAATATAAAACAGTGTGAAATTTTACTGATTTTTCTTTTGGTTAAATAGTTCTATTCATTTACTCCTAAGGGAAAATAAACCAATTCAGAGCTCTCTGTCATTTAAATTAACAAGTTTTTTTTTTCAAGTGAGCGTGATGGCAGCATAGGTAGGGAAGGGCCCAGTCTTCAAGGCATAAAGCATTCTCTTGTGCCCTGATGAGTGCCCTTGGTGATCCTGACAGTAGCTGTCCTGAGCATCAATCACACACTTGAACATGGACAGCAGTTCAACTTACCCATCTGTGCAACTATTACAAGCCACCTCAGAACGTAAAAAGAAATTAAAACCTCTATTATTTTCATAATAAAGATACTGAAGCGCCAAATAGCAGCACAACAGAGCAGTTGTTTCTTTTGAACAGAAATGCATTAAATGGGCAATTCCTTCTTTCTAGTTAAGCTACACTCCCTTATTACTGCAGTTAAAGTGCCCTACAAGTAGAATAGTGTTATTTTGCTTAGAAACACATACTATAAGGTGTATTTTAGCATTCCAGGCTTTTTTGCTGGGGACTTTGGTTTTTATGGGTTCACATCCAGGCTTGTAAAGCCAATCCTGTTTGCAAAGTCCCCATTTGCTATTGAATTTCTGTTGACATTCACCCCCATTTCATGGAGCCCTAACTTGAGAATCACTACTTTTCTGTTGGACCAGAGGTTAACTCCTTGAAATAAAGAGGATTCCTGAAATTTGTCAGTCTATGTTAAGGACTGCCTTAGGCTGTGTAACTGCACAAAAGCAGCAATAATCCATCAGTGGAGCTGAAACCCTGGAATGACCATCTCCCTATAATTTGTCCTGACATATGTGTCTGAATCACTGTCTTTTGCATAACAAAAAGGAAACTAGGAAGCATGTCCACAAAGATACCTATGTTGACTTGCTCAGCTGATAGTCCATCACTCTGTCAGGACTCCTCAAAAATCTAGGAGAAAAGAAAGAAAGATGACCATGAGTGGACTGGAGAAGCCAAGTAAGCAGTCATTTTCCCCGTTCCCTTAAGCAGCAGCAGTCAGGGTCAAGTGAATCCCTTGAATGAAGAAACTTGGAATGTAGATATGGCAGTGAATCAGTCTTGGTTTGCATGGTGAGGTCATGATACTGGCCTTGCGTGGTGGCGTCATAAGTACAACCACTGGAAAGGGGAGGGAAGATACATATCTGCAAAGTTTTAAGACTGCTTAGAGGTTTGTTTTAAGTGGATGAGCAGGAAGAAGAGACAGCATGGAGGAAAGCAGGACTGAGGTATATGGAGACCTTGACGATGTAAAGTACTTCAGGGGAAACTGAGGCATCTGCCTTATGCATAAAGGAGAAAGAGGATGTCCAACAGTAAAAGGCAGAATGTGATGAGCACAGACACTACAAAGCAGTGTGACAAGGGCAAAACCTTTCAAGGAGGAAGGAAGATCTGAAGGGATGAGGAGTTCACTGGTAGGAAAGAAAAATGAAATGAGGAGCCACTGAATTAGTAACAGGCAGCATTAGTAGCTCAGGTCCAATATTATGCATGGCAAGAAAGGGAGTGGGAGAATGAACCTGGTGTGTGGAAATACAGCCCATGGATGTATTAGACAGCAACATGCCCAGGGCAGCTGGGCCACCTGGGAAGGTGTCATGCTGTAGGGGACAATGCAAGGACACAAGCCCAGTGTCATACACAAAAAGCAGTTTAATTGAAACCGAGGTTCACTTGGTACCCAGTAACTCAGTCACTTTTTTCTCAAGCCAGTATATTAATGAGAAACTTACATGTTCAGCAGGTCAACACGAGTCTTCAGATCCTTCAACAAACTATTAGTTCTCATCATTTTTTAAAGGTGAGGGAAAAGAGGGATGTTCTTTGGGGTTTTGTTACTCAGAAATAAATAGCCCTTCTATAGCAAACTTCAAAGATGAAACAAAGACTTTTAGCACCAAGAACTGAAAGTAAAAAGACCAAGGATGAGATTTTTTTTTGAAGGATTTTTCCCTTGTGGCTTTATCCAAGGGTGGAAGTTGCATGTTGCCAAATTCTTCCAAATACTTATATTCACATGGATTCCATGAGATGAAAAATAAAAAGCCAGGGTCATCTGAGCAAGGACCTTATGTTATCCCCAAAGTCCATTCATTTCCCTCCCTTTGTTATCATGCACATGTATTATTGACAGAACAATCTTTATAACTCCTGCTGTAAAGATGCAGGCTTTTCACAGATAGCTATTAATCGAAGTAAATAGAGCCCCAGCCTCTACTATATCTCTTGGTAGAAGTCTCATGAAGCTGTAGCTATCTAGCTGTGGCCATGCCCGCATGGAGTAAGGAAGGGAATTCTTGGGAAACAACTAACTCCTTCATACATTCCACAACAAATTACAAGCCCTGAAATGGGGAAGATTTAAGAGAAAAGTGATGTTCATACATTAATATCGCACCCTAATTATGAGTTTCCATATTTATACTTTGGAATATTTCAGACATTGAGAAAGGAATCCAAAAGGATGCCTTTAAACCTTTCTTGAGATTCAGGCAGATACTTAGCGTTCAAGGGGCTAAGTGGTTTGGGTTACCCTGTCCTATGATTTGAATCAGCATAGCTGTGTTTTCTTCAGCAGTGCTGTACTTTAATCATAAAATGGCCAATTTGTGTAATACTCTGCTTAATATTTTACAGGAACTAGTTGATGACACTGAAATTGTATATGCTTATGTTTTCTTCTAAACCCCTTGAAAAACTATTACTGATGCTGTATAATTTTAATATTATAGGTGTTTGTACTAAAAATGCATCTGATGAATAATGCTAAGATTATGCTTTTGTTAATATAAATATAAGATCACTTGAAATGAATAATTTGTGCTTAGATCAATTATACTTTGCTTATAAACCACTTGCAACTGTGGAAGCAATTAGCATACTTCCAAGATGGATGAATACAAAGTGAAAAAAAAAACAAAAAAGGACAACTGAATGAAGAGATTAATGATTTAAAAAGAAACAGGAAAACCAAAACCCTAAGGAAATACAAAACCAGTATCTAGTTACTTAAGCATTATATAAATTTAGATGGATTTATTCTTGAGTCTAGGAAATATAAGTCAGATACAAAAGGTACAAGCCATGACTGACAGGGAGGTAATGCTATGGGAGCAAAAGCTCTCTGTAATCATAGCATTTTCACAACAGATAGGTTTGGGGCCTGACCCTGCATTGTGCTGAGCACCTACCAGAGGTGCTGGGAATCAGGCCACTACACAAACATAGGTGGTTTTTGTATGAGTTACTCTTCACTCTCATGGTAAGTTTTTCAGAAGCTGTTGAGGGAAAGCCTGTTGCAATGGGATTGATGTGCAGGATCCCATGCTTCCTCTGGCCTGTAGGCCTGGACAGAACTTAGCAGGACTGAGCTTCTCCTTGGCTGTGTGGTGGCAGGACAGTGGCCGTGGTGGCAAGGATTAGGAGCAGGAAGGGCTGGGAGGACCCCAGCAGATGCGGCCCAGCCTTGCCACACATGGACCTGCCACCGCCTGCCAGTGTTGCGGGAATTGTGCCGGCAGCACTGTGGCAGCCCAGCTGGCGCTGGCCCCGTGTCCACTTGTCTTTCGGGGCATGTAGGGTCCTGCAAAGCTTTATTTGTGAAAGCAAGGCATTAATCTGTCATCCTGCACAATTTCTTCATTACAAACACTACCTCAAGGTGAAAGATGAGCCTGTTGACTAAACTGAGCAAGATCTGTTGTTTGGAGAGCAGTTAAGATTATGTGTAGCACTGAGTTTCTTTAGAAAGGATCTTGAGTCTAGTCAGACAGGGCTGTGATAATCATCAAATTTATTCCTTAATGTGCTCAGGAGTGGAGGGAAACTTGTGCTTCAGAAGGGGATAAATAAAAATGGAAAGATTTACTCAAAGCAGAGCAGCATTCTGTGTGCATGATGTCATATAAATTGCACAAGGATGTCTGCAGTAGTTTGAATTTCTGGATTTTGTTTTGGAAACATATATCTGAAAGCACTGACCTCCTCTGTCTTCTCTGTCTCTCCCAGGGTGGCAGTTTCATACCCCTGCTCACCAGCTAAAGCAACAGCTACCAACAAGAGTAGGGGTAATAAAACACCTTGAGCTGCTGTTTCATAGTATTTTATTTGTGTGCTCCTGCTAAGTTTCAGGCCACCTTGGAACAGCTACTATGTAAATTACTACCCATTACACGTTTCATTGGGATTTTGTATACATATTAGGTATAAGACTTTTGTAAGGGAAAAAACAAATAGAATTCAAGTAGTTTTTAGATTAACATATTTAATGTGTGAAAAACCTGTTAAAGAATAGATTGCATTAAACATTTACCAGCAAGTCAGTCAAAATAGACTTATACACAGACATTCAATATAATTTAATGTTCTAAAAATAATTTTTTAATTTACCCAGTATGTATTGTATCTTTGAATTTTAAGAAGCAGACACTCCTTTATGTAAACATAAAATATGCCTATGTTTCTTTTAACTCCACAGTCTTCTTTTCTCTGAATAAATTTATTAAATTCTGTGCACAAAAATAGTACTGCAGCCTGCTATTTAGCCTATGGTGCCTTAGAGTTACTACAAATATTTAACAAAATGTACATAATGTAAATACTGCCAGAAGTCACTAAGGCCAAATATTTTCTCTATTCACTTTTTACTGCACTTGCTTTCTATTGCTATTTAAGCCTCTTTTATCCAGCTTTGTAACAGTTATAACATTGTAGCCAATGTAAATGTTTACTTTCAATAAATCAGAATTTGTTCAACAAGAACTGTGCATTTGGGCACTATTTTGAGAACTCTATTCAAAGTTGAAACAGTTGTCTAAGAATTAAACTGTGTCTGAAGCAGTTTCTTGACTTTTGCTAATCTCAACAACATCTAAAGGTTATGCCATGCTTTTACACATATTATTAAAGTTTTTCTGCAGTAGTTTTTTTAAAAACACTTAGATGAACAGTAAAAACAGCTTTCCATGCTCTGTTTATCTGAATAGGTTACACAACTGCTTCAAAACAGAGATACTGGAATTAAAGCAGTACTTTGCATGTACAGTATCATATAACATGCATATGGATGTCTCAAGATGAATTTTATAATTGCTTTTAAAGAAGAATCCTCTGTTTTTCCATAGAACTGTTTTTGTCATGAAAACACAGCAAGTATATGACAAACCATGTCATGCTTGAATGTAAGTATGTTTAAAGTATAATGCATGTCTGCAGCTCATAAAGTATGCAGACATTTGTGGGACTTGTTATTATTTCAATGAGTGTACTATTTTTTCACCGCCTATGAGCTCATTTGAATTGTATGAATGGATATTAACATGTATCTTTTGAAAGTTTTAACTTTTGTTATTGTGGGTTTGGATTGGAAAAGTCAAAGTGGTGCAATTAGAATTCTTTTAAGTATTTTACACAAATATAACTATGGGAGAGAGGAAAAATGCATTGTTGCTACCCTAAATGACTGCCAATTTGCCTTTGATTGGAGTGTACAGCCTAGAGCTTGAATTCTATAATGGAAGAGATATTCTGTATTTTAGGGACCTTAAAGTTGGAAGAAACAGTGAACTCTGAACTCAAAGGGCTGAATCAGTGGTGAAACCTAAGACTTCACTAAAATCAGTGACAGGAGGGACAGGATTTATATCAGCTTTGGCTTAACTGCTACTCCATTTCCAAGTTGCTGCACTGCAAGCTCTCAGTATGCATCCATAGTAGCTTATGACATACTGTATTCACCTGTTGAAGAGTTCAGTGTGGGACCCAAGAGATTAATAATCCAAACATTGATTGACAGCAATACAAAGTTATTGCAATGGACCAGAGCTGCTTTCAAATGAAAACATTGCTTTTTACAGGAGGAAAAGCAGAAAATCTTCAAAGAAAATAAGGCCATTGGAAAAAGTACTTGCCATATTCATTAAACTGTGTTTGCATGCTTGACCAACTTATTTTTTGTGAATGACTATGCAGTGCAGGTGGCAGCAAATAATTTTGCATAGTTCACACATCCTGGACACCCTCCAAGAGGGATTTGTCCGCCTGAAATATTGGGAGGCTGCTTAAATAGATCTGTATTAAATGAATGAAGCCGATAGTAAATGAAGGCCACAACTTTGATCCCCCTCAGCTTTCAGCACAATGCAAGCTCCTCAGTTACCAAAGAAAACTTAAGAAACATAACAAAGCCTTACTTTAGGTCTCAGTGCCTTGCAAAAGTCTAGTGTCAAAACAGGTGAAAAAGAGAAACGGCATGTGGGAAAAAACAAGAACAACAAACCCACAAAACAAAAACCACAATCAAATGTAGATTTTAAATTGACATTTTTATTAGCCCACATAATAGGTCCCTCAGGATGATTTTCTTAGATGTGGCAAACATTTTCACATTCAAAGGAGAGAAGTGTAATCCATTCACATTCGAGGGATAGAAGTCTAATTAAATACACAGAAACTAAAGACTCGGAACGGGGCATTAGACAGCAGCAGTGAACATAGCTTGCAAGCCCCTGTGCACAGCATCAGCTGTTGCAGTTCAGCCAGTTCCCAAAAACGCATTTTGCAAAATGCTGAAGCAGTGGGAATAACACTAGCAGCAGGAACAGCAACTGCTGCGGAAGCAAGAACAGCAGAAGTCTCTGGAGATCCTGACTGGAAAAAACTACTGGAACTCCTGACTTAAGGTTTGCTCAACAAAAGCCAGAGCTTATCATCAGCAAAGCAATACTAATTTGTAACTTTAGAGAGAAAGCTTTCCATTGTTTTGAAGAAACAAGAAAAAAAGAGAAAAATACATTCATCTTCTTCAACCCGCTGTCCTCTAGCTGTGTAGCTCAGTCTAATAGCATGCTTGGGGCAATGTCCCCCTGTACTTGCATGTAGCAGGCACTATAGCAGTAATGACTTTCTTACAGAACTTGGGCAGAATGGAGAATGGCTCTGTTATCTTACAATTTCTTGGAGCCTATCTCAAATTTTCTTTACGTATTCTGATGGAGTCTGTACAAGTAAAACAGTCTAGAAGGGGAATAGGGGGCTAATACTTTTTGTTGCTATTTTTCAACTCTGGTCACATTATTCTTCCCATTTGCGCTGTTGAACAAATTATTTTGCTGAGTGTTTAAGGAAAAAATCTTGCTCCCTCTATCTCTCAGACAAATACCTTGGAATTTAGGAGTATTTCTGCTCACAATCATCTACCAAGCTTAATTCAGCACAAAGATGTTTGAGGATGAGAGCAGTCAGAGTCCAAGCTATTTTAAATATATATATTAGTGTGAATATGTAAGTATATATTTAAATATAAATATATTTACATCTATATACAGGAATGTAAATTAAAACAGTTCTATTGACTTCAAACTGGGGATTTAGCTACCACTGTTTACAATACACTTTTGACAAATACAGTGTGGTAGAAATAGTTTTTAACTACCCTAATGTGGTAGCATTAGGTAGATTGGACTTGCTGTCTTTTTGACAACGACATGTTTTTCTAGAGGCTTTTAAATTATTGCCCATAGGGAATTTCAAGGGCCAGTAATGGCTTCTCTGTACATGTTACTTCATATCTGTCATTCTGTTCTTCATGCAATATTCCATCTGTGTGAAATTGTATTATTCCACTATTTGGATCTTTGTTGTCTTCTGCAAACTCAGATTTCATGCTTGCCATACTAATCAGTAGCACATAAATATCAAAAAGCTCAAGTCTGTTCCATGAATGATGAGCTACTCCTACTTGTAACACCTTTTTTTTCTGCTTAGAAAGCACCTTGATTTAATGCTATTGTTTATGATGGAAACACCAGTCTCCTTTACTACCTTATCTTTTGGTATCAAATTTCTTTAGATTCCTTCAGATACTGTATGCTTTGAACCTCTTTATCTTTTTTTCAGACACTATCTCTTGACAGTACCAGTTGTATTTTGTTCATTTTATGCCCCGTTTACAAAGGTCTGAGTGATTGCTAAACAACTTGCTAAACCTGAGCTGTGACACTTCTGTCTCTCTGACAGACTGGCTTATTTTGTTTTAAGTCTCCAGTAGAATCTTCCACTACCAAAAAGTTATATAAATAGAGGGGACTTGCTGGGGATATGACCATTTTGCTGTTTGTTATGTTGTTCAGTGACTCTATATTTTGTATAGCTGTTCCAACATGATGTGAATTTCTGATCCATCACAGTTCTCTTCCCTGTCACTCACTCTTTTGCTCACACATCTAGCATTTAGAAAAGCATCAAATATTAATATTAAAATATGATACTGCAGATATTTCAGTTAAAATGCAAAAGTGTGCAGCCACAAATAATAAAAGAAGTATTGAAATTATAGTCATGCAATATGAAAAGCATGTGTACAAACTATTAGCTTATACATGAGAACAAGAATGTGTGACTAAAAGAGTATGCCAAGTAGGATGCTATTAAAAGCTACGGAGTTTTATATACAAAATTTCCTCTATAATTTCCTTTCATCTAAGCAAAAATGGCCATGTGAGTTTAAAATACTCCCTACCTGTGGTTCTGGCTGTGTCTTTATATAGGGTTCAGGCTGGATTGCTGTTCTTTTCTTCACAGGTTCTTTTTCCTGTGTTGTTACTACAAGGAAATCTTACTGGGGTCTTAGTTACTTTAAGGAATGTTATTGATCTTCTAGATTAATCTGCTTGAGCAATTTCTATAAATTGTTTTGAAATGGGCTATTTCATCAATAAGCCACCATATGCATTTGCTTTCCACAGAGAATTTTTACGTTTGCAAACCCCAGCTCCATTTACTTGAATCAAACTTTTCCTTAGAGGTTTGAGAGATTTGATGGCATATGTTTATGAGATTTGTTATTAATTTCTTTTACTTCTTTCATTGTAAGTGTAGTTTCCATGGCCTGGGCAGCAGATGCTTTGGTGTAGTGCATTTATGAATTGGTCCAAGTGAGGACTGATTTTGGTTTTGTCTTTTAGGGTATTGTTGACCCATTGAATAAAGCTAAAAAATTTTGCCATTCTGTTCTAATTCTATTATCTGTAAGTGACGTTACTTTGTGTAAAGGGTTCAATTACATTGACTGCTCTGTGTACCTTTTTTCATATATATTCTTGTCAACTCTAGCATGCATGAATGCAACGAAAGAAACAAAGCTACAGTGAAGACATAGTTCATGGTCCATGATGACTGGAAATAGTGCAGGAGCTTATGTAGGGTAAAATTGTGCAAGGGATCTCTTTAGCAGTTTTACAAGCTGTGTGGTGCATTTCATGCCCAGCATTGTTCTTAACCCTGTTCAATTTGCTTGTGCAGGCACAGACATCGTGGTCAAACTCAGGAGGTTTGTTTGTCTAGACCTAGATTTTTGCTCTGTAGTGGTAAAGCTATTCCTTGGTGTAAGATTGCATTTCCTAAGGTACTGCTGTGCTTGCAATTCACTTTGTACAGTCTCCTGTGGGGGAAAGCAAATGCAAAATGGATGAAGGATGCTATTATTTTGATTTGTAGCATTATTCCTACATCCTGAGTATGTACAATTGATTCCACAGCATTTAACTCAGTTATGATTCAGGCCTCTATATAGACTTCCATATCAACAATAATTACCTTTGTGTTCTTTAGATATGGATATATACATACATATGCATATATCCTTTATAATTTTGATTGGTAAGTTTATGTTTGAACATAGGAGAGTGGACACCATTGTTTTATATACAGACATGTTGTATAAACTTGAACAGATGGCTGAGCAAGTAGACCTCAGTCATAAGCAATGAATTATACCAGTGCACTGCTAAAGATACTACTGAATCCTGTGGGTGGTTTTATTAAAAAAATGTGAGCCAACTTCTACTTGAAAGTTAAGTTTCTGTGTTCAGAACAGATTCAAAGCCAAGCTTCTTGAGGTGCAAGGCTTGTGGTTTAACGTACTCTATTCCACCAGCCCCCAAACAAGGATTTGATTAAATACTTGTACTTGCCTTTTTTTTTTCCTTTTCTTTTACCAGAAACTTTATCTGGGCAAATAGCTATATCCAAAAACTTTCCTAACTGTAAAAGCCATTGCCAGTTAATCACAGCTGTGTCAGTTTAAAGATGTGATTTCCACAACTTAGTCCTTTAGATTTATGGTGCTCTCTATGATTTTTATTTTTCCCCCACATTATGAATGCCTCATTTCTCTTGAGGGCCATAAAAACTTGAAAGGTATGGTAGCAATACACAACACAGACTTCCTTGCACCCTCTTGCTGGTCTGCATGAAACCTGAATTGAGGTACTCATTTCCTGCAGTGATTAATCAACATAATGTGATCACTTGATGAAAATCATGCTATAGTAGTTAGATATTTTGAAGGGGGATTTTGGGGGGATTTTTTTGTTGCACTGATCTCTTTCAGCAGTAAGTAAAATTTATTCTTTCCTTTCTCTAATGGTTTGAGCTCATCTCTGTATCTTTACTTTAGATTTGATTTCTTAAAGTCAGGGTGTTGGGCTAGCCACCTTAACTGAGGCTACTTAACTGAGGCAGAAATTTTACTTGCAGGATTATTCCTACAGTGTCCATACTGGACCAGCCTGCTGGTATGAGAAAGCCTAGGTGAGAACTACTTTTCCAAGATGTTTTTTGGTGAGCAAGGTTTTCTTCGTGCAGAGCACACTGTGCCTGGAAATTTGGCCATTCCCACAAATTCCCTCTGAACCAAGTCACACCTCAGTCACACCTGAGCCACAGGGTCTTTCACTTTTTCCTACTTGCCCAACTGCATTTGCCCTTGTCTCCTGGAGGTTCAGGCTGAACTATTTCTATAATTCAGCTTCAGCAGCTCCAAAGACCTACTTACAATAAAACATGCATTCTTGCTCAAGAAAATACTTTGTTCTGTGATCACATTTCAAATATTTGCATAAAAGTGTGTTTTTTCCAATGCTGTCAGGGAAGTGTACCACAAAAATGATCAGAGGGCTGGAACACTTCTGTGAGGAAAGGCTGATAGAGTAGGAATTGTTTGGCCTGGACAAGAGAAGGCTCTAAGGAGACCTTACTGTGGCTTTTCAATATTTAAAGAGGGCTTATAAGAAAGATGGGTTCAATCTATTTAGCAGGGCCTGTTGTGACAGGATAAGGGATAATGGTTTAGCACTAAAAGAGGGCAGATTCAGACTAGATATAAGGAAGACATTTTTTACAATGAGAGTGGAGAAATACTGGAACATGTTGCCCAGAGAGGTGGTAGATGCTCCACCCCTGGAAACATTCAAGACCAGCAACCTGATCTAGTTAAATATATCTAGGCTCATTGCAGCAGTGGGTTGGAGTAGATGACCTTTAAAGGTCCCTTCCAACACAAACTATTCCATGGAGAACACACCCCAGGCAAGACCACCTTGCTATGTCCATATTACATTTCCTGGGTAATACCTGTGGGCTGAAAGCCCATCTCCTCACTTTTCCCTGGTTCACCATAGACAGCATTACCTCTGTCTCTTCTTACTTACATAGGAGTTTCACATGCAAAGTGGCCATGCCACTGAGGCAGAGGCCCTGGCCCAGCAGCTGGAGATCTGGCCTTCCTACTAACTGAGTTTGCTGTGTTACCAAAGAAGTCACAAACTGCTCATTTTTGTTCAAATGATTCTTCTACTGTGTAAAAGATGTAAGCTGATAGAAAAATAATCAAACTGTGCAAACACCCTGCTGGTGGGCAGTGATAGCTTTGAAATCTAACACCAGCATTGCAGTAGCAAAAATATAACAGCCTGAACTTTCAAACAATTGTCAAATTTTGCACTCGCCCCAGCATAATCAGATTTGGATTCTCATCAATTCTATCTGAGATGAGTGAACTATACTGCTTCCTCCGTAGTCCCCTGAAATACATGTATGCATACTAAACTCAGGTCAGAAACTGCCTCCTCCATGTGCATACAGCAGTCTTGCAAGTTTTTGAAATCAGCCTCAAAAACTCAAACTTTTCCTACAGCCATGTATACAACATGTAACACATAGAGGGAAATAGCTCTAAATTTGTGCCTGTGAGGGTAGAAAACTCTTCCTGAACACAGTGCAGGTCTGTGTCAAAGATGCAGGACTGACACCTTTGCAGTAGGCGGGATTTGGGTTCTTCCCTCTGTTTAAAGAACCCCTTTTCCATTACTCTTCTCATGCTGCAGGGCAACAGTTTTTAACGTATAACTCATGCAAAATCACAGCACACCAACACACAACTCCAAAAGTGCGTGGCATACAACCACACATGTAATATACACCGAAAAGAATTGAAAGCACATAGAATGCATGTTTCATAAAACTCAAAACCTTCTTTATCTTGTAAAAGTAACCAGTGAAGTAAAAGCAAGTATTTCTTGGGTTTTGTCATTGATCACAAGAGCAGAGAGTGGAGAGCTCTTCCTCTACAATGCTGAGAGTGAAAAACACTCCCTGAGGAAAGCTGGCTGAAGCACAATGTTGAGAACACATTCCTTCAGTCCCTCACTAGGGGCCTAAGAGTCCTACGTGTTATCAGCTGTCAGTAGAAAAGCCCAGGAGAGATGGAAGCTAATCTGTGAAAGCTAAACCCATGATTTTATATATTGAGAGCTGCAGAAAAGGGAGTATGTGGGCAATGTGTTTTCTACCAGCAGTACCAGTGAACAAGTGGGTTCTGGGTAGTGTTTGGGTGATGGAGAAGTGTGTGTGCAATATTATGTGCCCAGTTGTTTTCTGTATAAACGTGCTGTCTTTAGTTGTTCTCTTCTCATAAAACTAACTCCAAAGAATTATTCTTTAGCCCTGCTTCTGAACTTTGTAAATATTCCAAACTGAGAATAAACATGGCTGCTGGAATTCCTATAGGAGACTGAACTGTCAGAGCATTTCCTAAAGCCAGAAGAAGAGGAAAGTCATGCCAAAGAAAGAGTGACAGATGTCCCCCACAACCTGATCTGTTTTTTACAGTCTCTTACTGATGGTAAACTATAGTGCTCTTTCATAAAATCCAGTGATATGTTTGGCAATCATTAAAAAAAAAGGGAGATATGCTCAGTTTTTCTAGAAGAGTATATTTAATACACCTACCTTCAGTGCTCCGTATTACAGAAGTATTTGCCTGCAGCTACTTAGCTGGTATCTAATCTCTGACAAAGTAGCATCTGTTTAATGATTTTCTGAATTTTAAGTGAATATTGGTTTGTACATAGATTTATGATATCTTTATACTGGATGCAGCTGCCTCCATGCATTGTACTAGGGTATACTCTGGTTTGATGTTCAAGATCCAGCTATCACAATCACCTTCACACTTTCTGCCTTGCAATTCCAGCTTTTCCAGGCAGACCATGTTAGGCTTCCAAAATTTTTCTATGACCTGAGTGTTAGCCATCAGGGAGGAGAATAATGATGGACTACAAAGTTGAAGCTTCATTTTTGAAGACATTTATTTCCATCTCTCAGAATGAACTCATTTATACCTTTAAAAGGAACTTATCAAATTGTTTTTTCCTATCACCTTAGTAAAATACTGTGTTTTGCTTGCTTCCTTAAGGAATGAGGTATTATAAATGTATTTTTAACTTTGACCTTTTCCATGGTTGTAATATTTGTTAACCCTGCAGGTAGTGGCAATAAAAAAAAACAAACCAAAGCAAAGCAAAACAAAGGCAGAAAAATAAGCATTCATAACTTTTATTATATATCTTTATTAAAGAGGAAATTATGAGATATGCAACAGTTGTAATTCTTTTCCAAATTTGCTGAAATGCAGGATTAGATTTGATACTATTTCCTCTTCCTACTAGTGTAGATTTTGGTCATTTGCCTCCATTTTTATTACTGCAATGAATTATGTAAACTGATAATTATCATTATCAGCTGTGCTGAGATGTTAAGCATTATCAGATATGGCATTTGGACACAAGATGTATGGCCAAAATCTATTTAATGTGTAAGCACTTAAGTACAGGGGGTTTAAGGATCTATGAGCCCTGAGGTTTAGATTTAGACTTTATAAATCTTTGATATTGCAATCAAATACAAGTGATTAATATATCTTCCTGGATCAAGAAGGATAAAATAAATTATCTGTATGAATAACTGGATATGTATTTTTTTAATGTTTGTGAAATGGACAGTTCAAAAACCTGTAATGTTACTACAGCTTCCTTCAGAAACAGACTTGGGAGATTGGATTCTCCTGGAATATGATATGATTCTTTTTTTCATGTTCTTTCAGTATGAGAATAAGCATTGTCTTTTCACTGAATTTTCATCTAGAGTAGGGCTACAAGAGGATACCAGTTCAGGTTCATGACATAGCATACAACCTGGACATTTGCATTTTATACCGTTTACCCTTTAAGAGAGTGCTTATTTCACAAGATTTATCTTTTATTTCACTTGGAAAGAATACTATTAACGGTCTTTAAAGAATAAAGAAAATAAGCTAGATGTATATTAGCACACCAACAACTGTTAAATGACTACACATTTGTGTATATTAAACCTTGGCAAAGAAGAAACAGGTTTTCCCTGTGAAAAGACTGGACTTGAGGTCAGGATGAAAAGTACACATGAGATTAATTTAGCAAATCTGACTTGTCAAAATGTGCTACCATCTCAGAAGGTAACTTAAAAATAGTAAAATATAAGACACCTCCTCCCAAGCACCATCTGGATGGTCTTTGTCCCAATAATTCCCCTAATTTATTTGTGTTTCTCTTTTTACAGGTACAAAAATGAAACAGTAGATATTGGAAAGGAGAGGAAAGCTATACTGCTAGCAAAAGTAGCTAAATCTAAAAATAATCTTTAAATACTTGGAGCTGTTATCCAAGGCATAAGATTAGATACATTTGTTCTTTTTAAACATATATTTGTCTGGAGCTATTGCAGAGACAACATACATACTTTAGTGTATTTCTGAGGACACTGATTTAGCCAGGTGCTCTAAATGGCTTGATGGTCATAAAATTAATATATTCCCAAACACAACGACTTTGTATAAATAGGTGGGAAAAAATCCAAAAAAAATTCTATTTGACTCTTGGGATTTTTCTTAATTAGAAATGCTTGCTGCCCCCTAGGGTGTCTTTACTGTAGCAATGTTTTGAAAGATTGTAATGTCCTATTTCTTAATATTTCTTTTGCTTATATCTTCACTATCTAAGTGAACTAACAACTAACTCACAACTGTGAATATATTGACCACATTAAGATTTTCTTTTAGTACTTCTAAGGGAAGTATTATTGTTTCCTTCCATTGTAGAGAAAGGGAAGATGAGTAGTGAAATTTCCTTTGGTATGGAGTATTAACATGCTGTTCCTTAGACAGCCAATACATCCAAGCAACAAATATGATTGCTCATGCAAAGGTGGAGGCAGCAGTAGACTGGTAGAAGGGACACAGAAGGAGCATGAGGTGCTATGCTTTTCATTCTGGGCAGCTGTCTACCTGACTCAATGAGGTTTCATTTGTGGCTGAGATTCCTACATGCTGGCACTGTGCATTTAAACAGCATAATTAGGCAGACTAACACAACCTCCAGTGTGTTCTCCTGCCTCTGGACAGAGCAACAAGGGAACTTCAAGGTTCTCTACTGGGGCATAGGCGTTTGGGCCACATGTGTATCCAGCACCTTACTCTTTACAAAGAAAAGGCACCATTCAGTGTCCTGCAGCAGAACAGACCTTTCTGGCACATCGCAGCAAATAAATGTCCTTTGCTAAACTATGTACTTAAATAATCTTTGAAATGACAGTAGGGTCATCAGTTCTTTTTAATCACTTTATGACTAAATAATTGAGATATTGAATTTAAAGGAAAGCACGGGAAAGAAACAGAAAAAGCAACAAAGTTCTGGTCTTCTTCCCCTCTTTCTTACTGATAATGACTGAAAGAAATAATGTGCTAACAAAAACAGATTCAAAATGTCAGGGACTGCCACACACAGTGGATAGGCCTTGCCATCCTGGGAGTTAGCTTATGTACCTCATAATTTTCTGTGTGTGAGGAGGTGTTAGTGGTAGTATATTGTATTACTTAGAAATCATTGCAAAACACCTTTTCTGATTATGCAGAGAGAGGTAAAAGGAGGTGACAAAATTATATTTTGAAAAATATTCTGAGAAGCAGCAGGGCTCCTTAATGGAACCTTTGCAAATGCAGTAAGAGGACATTTCTTAGACTTGTTTTTCAGCTTAGCTTATTAACCAAAAGGGCATCCTCCTGTACAGCAAGCTCCACAGACTATCTGAGTATCATGCTTAGAATTAGACTGCCTCTGGCTACTTATTCAGCAAGAAAAATTCTGCTGTCTGGCCCAAAATCAAGTTTTCAAAAGCATTTGATGTCAAGGATCCTTAAATTCCATTTTTAAAAAGTGTTTCTTCAACTTGTTGGGTTTCAGTGGAAATGGATTCTACATTTTTTACCACTTTTGGGGAGCTGCAGCTCCTCAAAGGTGCTGATGTACATTTACAATATCTGATTCCTTATTTCCCCAGAAGTAAGACAGAACAGGAAAGTTTCAAAGAAAAAAGAAATTTTATTAAAAAGTAGCAATTCGATAAAATGTAAGGATGTTTTGTGGTGATGTATAGTCCTCTGTGAATTAATATTAAATAGACATAACAGTTATGCTGCCAATGCACTGCCAATGCACTGCTGAGGAGCTTGTACTTCCATATCTCTGCCTTCTGGACAGGCAGCAAGCCAGCCCCCAGCAGTGTTAAGGACCTCCCTTTCTGGAGTGCTACTCTGTAGCAAAGAAGGCCCAAGGATACTTGCAGATCCCTGGGACTCTGCCAGAGCATTAGCAAAAAGGAAACCCAGGAGGATCTCAGGGTGCAGAGGCTCAGTGCCTCAGAACCACATTCCTGGAGTCCCAGCCCTACCTACTCCCGTGCTGAAACATGCCCACATCTAATGCTTTATTTCAGAACAATTTGTGTAGGATTTTCCAGTCTGGTAGAAATTTTGTAATACTTATATTTCACTCTAGGAAAGAAAACTTTTCCTTACAGAGCTTAGTGCTGACTGAAAATTCTGTCTTTGAACCAGAAACTCTTCTTGAATTTGGTAGGTGTCCATGCAAATATTGCACATTTGGGTCATTTATAATGCATCTCAGAGGTAAAGGATATCCAAGTTCTGTGATAGTTCTCTAACTGCTACCCATATAGCCAGTACTCATGTAATGTAAACTTCTGCCTGTGGTAATTAGTAACTGACACATATTACACTGAGCATGTTTTCCCTCCCTACACTGGTCAGATCATCTGCAGATTAGCTATAGTACAGTCTTCACAAAACAGTTCACATACCTTCTTTTCATGCCTCCAAAAGTCACAATTTCTTCACGTCTTCTGCTCCAAATAGGAGTGTAAGTTGATATAATGTACCATCTCCAAACTCTGAAGATAGTAATAATTCTAGTTTGTGTTGCATTCATTTGTGAGCAGTTTTCTAGTCTGCACAAAATACATTTATTTTCCTACTACCAACCCCTTGTTTATTTTATAGATATTAACTTTGAGTTTACACCTGTTTTTTTTCACTCCAGGTTGTATCAACATATGTTAAAAGAAAAACGTCTCTTGAGTAGAGTGTCTTGGGATGTTAATCTCTATTACATCCTCTCAGCCGTTCATATGTTGCTTTGTGTTCCACTTCCTGTCCTGTATGCAGTCTCGTTGTAAGAGCGTTAAAAATATACGGTATTGGTGAGAACTTTTTTAAAAATTTCATTTCAGCATCAGTGTTGTTGGACAAAATTTGTGCAGGTTTAATGCAGAGAACACTGCAGTGAGATAGAGCTGCTTTTGTAAATTCTGATTGGAACAAAACTAGCTATTTTTTTAAAATAGCCTTTAAAGCCTGAGCCCTTTTCTTCCTGTAGACATGCTTACCACTATTTCCATTTTGAAATCTGTGCTGATTTCTAAAGGCTTTTTTAATACATAGTTGCTACCTCCAAATGGTCCCATAACATCAGCTGCAACATGTTTCAAGTAGTAATTGGACAACTAATCCTTCCAGGGATCATGTCTGGTTGTAATTGTCTGAACAGCTCTTATTTCCCACTCTGTGCAGTGTTTGAGATACTTTGGTGGAGAAAGGGAAGTAGATCTGCTAAAAGGCAGCTCATGAATCTGGCAGAGAAAGATCAAAACTATTTTGCCCTTAGTAGATGAATAGGATGCAAAATCATGCTTGAATTTTTAGCAGGTGTAACCATGGGGAATGTGATGAAATTACCTGTAGATTTCATCCAAACTATATACATCTTTCTAAAATACATCTGTAATGCTTGTTACAGGAGCCACAAGGTGAAACACAATTAAATTGTGCTATTCAGGAACTCAGATTAAATAGGAATGTCTATTTTTCACAGTATTAAATCCATAAAGTTCTGAATTAGTCTTTCATTAGTCTTCTTGTCAACTAATAAGACAAGTGGTAAAAACTGGATCTCACAAGTTTACTGCTATAGACATCTTCCTAGAAGTGGTTAATAATTACTTGAATGTGGAAGAACTTGCCTAGTAGGGGAATTTCAAGTCCATTGACTATGAAGCAGAGTCTTTAGAAGGATTGCAAGTATGGGAATATGAAAATGATTTAAAATATTCCCTTGCCTAACAATTCATATAGGAGTAACTTCATTTGTTTTTCACAGGAGAATGTGCTGTTGATGAGACAACCTTTTCCTCAAATATGAAAAATGAGGTGAAGAAAATATGACAACATTTGCAAATTATTTCCAACGGGAAAGAAACCATGATGTAATTGTGGACAGTCCTTTGAGGATATCAAATCTGTACTCAGCTGTAGTCTACAAGACAAATTAAATTATAAGAATGTCTAGGAAGGAATTTCAGAGTGAAATCACTGTACTAGGGCCACCTGTGGTCTATACACTGTTCAGATACTAAGCTCTATATATTTTATAATAGAGTTACAAATAATGCTGGGGGGGTGAATATATGGCTAGAGGCTCCATATGATAAGCAGGCTCTGACCCTTGTGGAAAAAGTGGTTTTAAGGGGAAAAGCTATGTAAAGTCATCAACACCACAGAAAGGTGAATAGAAATGATGCATTATTGTTTCTTATAACACAAGCACTACAAGACACATAAAAAAAAATATATACAAAATTAAACATAAAAAGAGAGGTGCTTTTCACATGACGTACAGTGATATTCTGAAATGCATTACCACAGCACGTTGTGGAGTCTAAAAAATATACAGGATTACATAAATTAAGAAAGGTTAAATCATCAGATGATATGATGGTCCTATGTCAATCTACAGCTCAGAAAGTCCATGTCAATACAGCCAGAAGTCAAGGGGTAAACCAGGAAAGAAGAACTCAAACTTATGTATTTGCCTTGTTTCTAATACTCTATAGAGCTACCGGTCATTGCTGTAGACAGGCTACCGAGAAAAAGATGGACGTCTCTCTGGTCACATTTTTCTTAGCAAGTTACACATCTGCTTTGAAATCAATGTAATACTTCCTGGTTGTATCAGTCTTTACAAATATTTTCCTTTCATATTTGAGTGACGTCAGGAAGAAATATTTTCACCACATTTTATACATTTAAGGTTTTCTGTTGAGTCTAAAAAAGGAAACATTTGAGAATTGTGCTTATAAATGGATTTAGAAATGTAAGTTTTAGTTGTTACATAGTTTTTGGATGGACTGTGAAGAAGAAACCTGATCAAGAAATGAGTGAAACATGTAGTAGCTGCCTCAGTAAATTGATCTGGCTCCAGTAGGAATGCATGGTTAGACTGTTTTATTATGAAATTGTGTGTGTGCACACTTTTAAAATAATTATTTTATCCCACAGCTCAAAGACTGTTTTATTTTTATGTTTTAATATAAAAACATACAGCATGTTTCAGAGAGAATGAATTCCTAAGTGCAAGCCTCTTGGCACTCATGCAAATGTAATTCCTTTATTTGTGTTTTTATATAAACTTCTTACAGGAAAACAACCACTTAGTCTCCAGTTTCTGCCTGGTAATTCACCTTTCAGCTCTAATGTTGCCAAGAGGAACCAAGATCCTGACTGATTCCCAGCAGACTTTGATGTCTTCCTACATACTTTCATCTACTGTAATTCATTCCCTTCCTTTATTTTATTTTTCTTTCCCTCTCTTCTTTTATGCCCACCATTCCCTCCAAACTCAAAATGGAATATAATTCAATCAGTTAAAGATGCCATGGCATTATGCATAAGGAATTTGTAACTAAAGAAGTGTAAGCACACCTACTGGTTATGTGGCTGATCCTTCTGCTCAAACACACGGAGCCTGATACTTGTTTTCAGCACTATGTAAAAATAAAGCAATCTTTGAAATGCCTTATAAAATAATTGCCTTGAAAGGGCAATCCCACATGTCTTCTAAAGACACTAATCCCATATTCACATTAAATAGTGAAATGAGAGAAGAAAATTCAAAGACTATGATTTAATATTAATTATATAGAGTATATCGCAGTTGCACTTGAGAATAGGAATATATGTGAAGCAAGAGCTTGAAAATGAGCAGGAAAGCAGCTCAGAATTTTAAGTTTATATTAAAAGGAGAGTGAAAATTCCTTTTTTAAAAAAAGAAAACATGAAACACAAATTGTTATAAATTGAAAATGTCTCTGGTGCTAAATCCCAATATAACTTCACACAAAATGGATCCCAACAGACCAAAAAGATAAAATTAATTCAGCAATGAGCTCCTGGATTTTCATAATGCATACTGTGAAAGAACATGAAACACCAAGGTGATTTCACAGCTCTGTCCAGTCAAAACAATGGAAAATATTGTGAGTGCTCCTAAGCAGCTGGTGCTCAGCTACTGCAAAACACCTGAGACACATTATAAAAATTACTAGAAATTCTCATTTACAACACGGAAAATATTAACAATTGATATGCAGAGTGCATTTGATCTCTGTAGCCTCTGTTGAAGTGCTCCAACTGCTGTCCAGAGCTTTGCATGGCAGGAAGAACTGCAGTACAGTGGTGGGTGCCAAGCATCTGCCTTTACAGAAGGAGTTCAGTGATAACTGTTGAGTGCCTAGCACAATGAGATTGTTGTGGAAGGCTGCAGCAGTAGGAGTAGTAATATCAATAATAGCAATAATAGTAATAATAGGAGGGATAATAAAACAATGGTAAGGTACCTATGTTTCAGAAGTAGATCTTAAAGCCAAGAATACAAATACTTACAGTTAATATAAAATAGTACCAATAGTACTAGATGATACAACTGGTATCATCTCTTTTGGATTCTCCTCCAAACACATTTTTACCTTGAGAATTTAAAAAAAGCTGTCAAAACAGGTAGTGATAAAATAACAACTAGATCTGATAACCCAAAATAGAAATGGTGGTCTTCAATGAGCATGTATCTTCCTTCACTTATGTAAGGGACAACCACTCATAGGATTGCTGAAAAGACAGCTATTGACTTCAGCTCAAATAAGGCAGACCCTGAATAGTTTCTAGTGAACATTTGAGTGTTACACTAGCAATTTCTTACTAGATGAGAGGAATTCAATGAAAAGAAAGCTTTGCAATTGGTGATGACTTCAGTAGTGATAACCTTGAAACCCCAAGTAGTTGCCCTGAAGCACCTATGGCTGCTAACATTTTAATTACTAAATTGCTGCATGGTCTAGAATCCTGAACAATTACTGTATCAGTTTTATTTCTACATTTATTAAAAACAGTTGCATTTTCTTTAAGGTAAAGAAGATAACCCTGATCATAACACAAAAAAACCCCACCTCATACTTCAGGGACATTGCTTCCAATTATTATTTTTTCCATGCTGGTACTTGTTAGCTGCATTAATACCTAGGGTACCTGGATAAATTTCAGTAGTTGAAATACTTTGCACATATAAAGACTGTAGCATTTCCCCTTTTTTTTTTTTTTTAATTGTATTTCAGTTCAGCTGGGACTCCAAGTTCCTGTGGAAAGTGCCAGTGGAACAGTTCTGCAGGAAAACTGACAGTAGGAGGAACTAATAATCTCTCAGAATTGACTGTGTTCTGTAATCTTGTTTCCTGTGTAGATCTCAGCTTCAAACACTATAGAATTTCTCCTCCCTGTTGCACACCAAATCCCCACATACTTATGGACCTTGCTTTTAGTTCTTTAGGGTAAGAAGAAACCTCTTCATAAAACTAAACAACCTAACACAGTAAGTTCTCCTGCCTTCTCTGTTATTTTGGTCTGGCAGTTTGAATCTGTATTTCTAGTATACAACTAAGGCAAGCAAGTATAATTCTGCCAACACAAACAGCTGCTTGTACATTATGACTCATTTTTATGATATAAGTAATTGTAAAATGTCCAATTTCTTTAGGCATTGTCAAACTCTACTATCAAAGGCTATATGGTCTGCTTTGGTATTTACATATACACTCTTTGACTAAGCATCTGCAAAAGGTCTTATCTCTGGCACTTCTTATTTACCTTTGTAGAACAGTTCATATCTACAAATCATGTTTCTCATTATTAAGTTCTGTTGGCACCACTCACACAACAAATCTGTGTGTGTCTGGAATGACCTCCAGATTCTTACTGGTATTTTAGCTGCTTTGGTTCCACAGGTGAGTAATGAGTGAACAGCACATGCCAATAATGGCTATCTAGCACACAGGTTTTATAATGGGCTGTTCTGAAGTCTATAGAGACAGAAATAATTTTTTTTTTTTACAGATGCTTTCAGTCACAATGTTAACATATGCTGTGTTCTCTTCAACCACAACTAGAAGGAGGGCACACTGTTCCTAGCTGTTTTGTTAGGTACAGTTTATCCTCTGCTTAATACCTGTTATGCTATCATGTCTGTAATACAGATCACCATGTTTGGTCTGCTTTGTTCCCTCTCTTCTATGAGATTTAATGATATTTTAGTACTACTGATGCTTTGCCAGTAACTTTGGATTAGGGCTAAGTTCTGGGAGGCTTGGGAAGCAGCCTGAATCAAAAGCTGTCCTTTCACATTTTTTATTCTCTCACTGGTGAAGACAGCTTTCTGTGTCCTGTTTCACAATCAGAAAAGTATTACAAAGCAATATTCTAATTAACAGGTTTGGAAAATGTTGTCTGAGCAAAGAATGTTTATACTGCATGCAAGTGTCAAAGACTTACCTTCTCAGATGTTAAATGCTGTGTACATTTCCTTCATCACACTTTCAAATATTTTACTTGGGATGTATTAACTAGGATATTGTCTAGTATGCTAATACAACAAATAATGATGCACTTTTAGGCCTAGAAAACTATTTATGGCATTGTCAATCTTGCTTAAATGTTTCTGTACAAACTTCTATCCTTCTTAAATACTAATTTAACACCAGCATAAAAAGTGATGTTTTATAGTTAAACATTGGAAAAAATCCAACAGGTAAATTATTTAAACTCTTTTAAGCAGATTGCTAAAACATAAGACTCCTTCGAAAATAAATTGTGTTATCTTTGTCAATACCAAACTTACTAAACATGCACCTTGATGGTATGATGAACAAGAAGATAATTTAGCTTTTCTGCAATGTGAGATGTTGATTCTGTCATTGTCTTGTATACCTTAACATTGCGGAAGGTTATACCACGTTAAATGGTCATGTGACTATGTTTAAGCACTACAGAACTGGAGCATGACCAAAATTGCAGTGAGCAGTGATCTACTACCCTACCATGTGAGGACATAACCAAGCAGGTTTCTGGATCACTGACAGCAGATCATGTAAACAGAAACTCCGCTGGCTGAGTCAGGACTTGCTGGATATGATCCTGTTCACAGCCTTCCCTGTTGGTGTATCTATGTTGACAAGTCTTCAGGTAATAATAGATCACTTCCTCCTGCAGGAAACTGGCAAAATCTATGTTTGTGAGCTACATGTAATGTCACCCATTTTTACAGCATTTATTTTAGGACTCCCACATAACAAACTGAAAATCTCCAGCTACTAGTGGGTCTTTTGGGTTTGCCGGTTTTCATACAAATGTCACTGAGATTCCATCTTAGAAACTCAGCACCATACTAATAATGTGACAACAAATCCTGGTGTTTCTCTGTGACTTTTTGGCTACTCAAGACAGCAGTCAAAGATGCATCTGTGATCCTTTCAAAGAGCATTTTCTAGAATGCAAATGCGTGGAATAAAGCTATTTTGACATCATAATATTCCTCACAGTCAAAGACAGAAGTTTCCATAGATTGATCTCTCTTCTTATCAAGAAAATAAATTTCTGTGATTTTGCACTGAAGTTTACTACAGTCACAGAGACTTTCATGAAGTTATTTATAATGCTGCTGTGACAGTAGATAAATATAACATACACATTAAGTTCTGTAAGCTGAAAATTGATGTAACCTCTTCCTCTTTCAACATGAATTTTCATTCCTAAGTGAAACTAGCTGTGAACTCATTGGTTTTCATCAGTGAATTCAGAAGAACATGTTTGTTTATTTTGCTGACATTTCTGAGTGTTGAGTGTCATCAAAACTCTTTAGCAATTTAGAGAGAAGAGAAAAAGGAGTAGTTTAGTCTGTTTGTAAGTTATTACACCTCTGCAAATGTGTCTTTTTCAACCTTATCATTGATAGTGTTGGAGACATAACATTTACAGCAGTTTTGAAGATGGAATCCACCATTCCAAAAGATCCCTTATTGAGTGTCATCATTGATTTTCCAGGTGTCATTCCCAAGGCTGACAATGACAAAGGTATAAACTGAGAGTCTAAGGAAGGATATAAGAATATCTTCTGAAAAAGCTGGAACAAGTCAGTCAAGAAATCAGGACTTACGACACTCCTTCCACCAAGTAATAAGATTGTGCTTGTTCATTTTGGAGCATGAAGGAAATGTTGACATGTATATTCCCATGGTATAGGAAACTGAATTATGACTAGTGCCATCAAAACCAGAGGATTCTAAGAGCCAGGACTGGAAAGGTTTTCCTATAAATTGAGCTTTATTTTTAAGAGGCAGTAAACAGTGAGACAGTGTGGTGCCATTCAGTGCCTCTAGAGGCTGCATTTAAATCTTTTATTTCAGTTTTAATTGCATTTTTTCATGCATAATTTGCCTCTAAGAGTCTGGGACATTTCTACAATAAATACTAAAATTTAGATTGCTTTGTGACAGGAAGAAAAAAAAATATTCCTACAGCTGGCTACTTATTTCTTTGTTTAGTACTACACATAACACATCACTTTCTATCTTCATCTGCAGTATATTACAAAGTAAAAGCTTTTTTTTTTTTTTAAATTCCTTTAATAGTTGTTCCTATGTCATAAGAGACCTCCTTAAATAACAAAAGTGTTATCATCTGTCAGATACTCTGACTTCTCACATCATTATTGATCAAGATAAAAGTGTAAGACAGTCACCAGAAAGTGGAAAACTGAATCAGAGGATAGGGAAAAAAGTGAGAATTAATTTAAAATTATTAAAGTGAATCATTAGACCTGTGCCATGACGTATCAATCTAGGGAACTGTGGCCTACTTAAGGTTATTCCCAATATCATCTATGAACAGTGCAGAAATGATTAATGGCAGTGGGTGCTGTGCTATAGTCTGGATTAGGTCTGAGGAATAGTACTTCCAGATGACTTGTTAAAACTAATCAGCTGATGTATATGTCTACATGTTATTCTGCTCTAATAAAATTTTAACATAATTTGGGCCAAATCCTCAATGTTTCTTTACTCCTCTTTGTCCCTGCAGCTAGAACAAAACTCTACCTGCCACTTCTGCTACTTGTCCTCAGCATGGGAAACAAATCTGAAGGCTGAGGATTCACAAAGCCATCCACTGTACACTGCTTCAGAGTCCTAACTCAGGGATGCTCACAGAATTTGGCTTTTTATGGCAGTAAAATCTGTCAGTTTATAGGATTTTCAATCCCTGTCTTTTGCAAATAGATCTGCTCTGTTTTATTCCAAAGGGTGTTTCAGGAAATGCTTTCTTCAGGGACCATTATGCTCTTTATACCACTTGAAGACATCCAGGAAATCATAGGATTCAAGAATCCCTGTTCTGGCAGTGAGCAACCAGATTAATTAATAGATTAGTATGGCTACTCAGGCAATTTCAGGAGCAGTATTATATAAAGTCATTTAGTGTGAGTGAAATACAAGAATCAAAGCAATTACCTACTCTCCGCTGTCAATGGAAAAAGCTAAGAATCTCTATAGCATTTAACCCATCCTAACATGCATACATTAAAGGGGATGAATCAGCATCTGGAGGAGCCTTTTTCCCCCATTAAGAGCTGTTTCCAGGTGGAAATCAAACTGTATTCCAGATGGGAGTTGGATGCCTAGTTAACTATTCAAGTTTTCAACTTACCTAGGCATCTTAATCACATAAATTAAAACTATTAAAGGGCTTTAAAAGGAGTTAGGATTCAAGTCTGGTTTACCTCTCCTGAACCCACTGGGTACCTCTGTGTGCCTAAATGCTTTGTAGACTTTGCCTTTGAAAGTTTTATCTTACAGCTTAGTTTTAGAAGTAAGCTGGACACTTTGCCCAAAGATTTTTAACACATTTGAATATCTCTCTCCTGAAGATGTGACAGAGTTAGCAGCATTTTCAAAACCTACAGATACCTTCAGGTAGCTTCACTTCCATCTTAAATCCAGTGTATAGTCTTTCTGTTTTTAATTTCAGTCTTTCTGATTTCTGGTAACTGATACTCTAATTTCTGATCCTGGACTTGTGTGAAGCATTTGACAGTGTCTCACATGACATCCTTGGAGAGACATGGATGAGAGAGTCATGGATGGATAGATCACCCAATGGATAAGGAACTGGCTAAAAGGTTTCACTCAGAGTGCTTGATGTCCAGTTGGAGACCAGTGACAAGTGGAGTCCCTCAGGGATCTTTTCTGGGTCCAGTACTGTTCAACATCTTTGCCAGCAACATGGACAATGGCATCGAGTCCACTCTTACCAAGTTTGCCAACAAACACAAGTGGTGTGGTGGACTCAATTTAGGGAAGGAATGCCATCCAGAGGGATCTTGACAAGCTTGAGAAATGGGCCAGTGTAAACTTCATGAGGTTCAACAAGTCAAAGTGCAAGGTCCTACATCTGGGCTGGACCGATTTCAGGCACAATTACAGACTGAGTACAGAGTGGGTTGACAGTAGCCCTGAAGAGAAGGACTTGGGGTGTTGATTGACAGGAAGCTCAACATGAGTTGGCAGTGTGCTCCTGAGGCTCAGAAGGCCAACTGTATCCTAGGATGCATCAAGAGGAGTGTGGCCACCAGATCAAGAAAGGTGATTCTTCCCCTTCACTCTGCTCTTGTGAGACCCCATATTGAATACTGCATCCAGTTCTGGTGTTCCCACCATGAGAGGGAAATAGATCTGTGAAAATGAGTCCAGAGGAGGGCCACAAAGATGATCCAGGGGCTGGAGCACCTCTGCTCTGAGGATAGGCTGAGGGAGCTGGGATTGTTCAGCCTGCAGAAGACTCCAGGGGGACCTTATAACTGCCTTCCAGTACCTGAAGGGAACCTACAGGAAGTCTGGAGAGGGACTTTTCACAAGAGTATCCAGTGATGAGATGAGTGTAAATGGTTTTAAACTGAGGGAAAATAGGTTTAGATTGGATCTTCTGAAAAAATTCTTCAGTACAAGCATGGTGAGATGCTGGAATAGATTGCTCAGAAGGGTTGTGGATGCCCCCTCCCTGGAGTTGTTCAAGGCCAGGTTGAATGAGTCCTTGAGCAACCTAGTCTAGTTGAGAGGCGCCCCTACCCATGCCAGGGAGGATTAGATGATCTCTAAGGTCCCTTCCAGCCTAAACCATTCTATGATTCTATGATTCTATGGTTATCTGGCTCTACGTCCTCAGCCAGTGGAGAACGGAAGGGTTAGGCAGAGTTCAGGCCAGCTCTTCTGGGTCACTGTATCCTCTGACTCAATGAGTCATAGGTGTCAATAGCTTTCATGCAAAGTGAAATAACATCTTTTTTTTTTTTTTTAATTGTGTATTTGATGTTATGCTTATCTTTGTTTGGAAGTTCCTCTCCTTAGATACTTCCTATCTATGAAATTGCTACTGAGTAATGATAAAGTTAGAAACTATTACAAACCCTACAGTACTGATGTATAGTTTACCTCAGAAATGCTTACTGGCTCAGAAGGAACAGAGACAAAAAGGTTCAGAAAAAGGGAAGCAGTTACATCACAAAGTGGTTTTTAGTGTATGAACCCAATAACTTCTCCAAGATCACCGTCTTTCTGAAAACACTTTCTACTGCACAGGCCACTGCCTCCAGAGCTGCAGCACACAGCAGATGTCAGGCTTGCACCACTGTGTAACCAAGACTGTATGAGATGTTCTGCTGAGTCTCAACACTGGCTTGCCTGTAAGTAGTAACAACTGGCAGTCTTGGACTCCATAGCATGGCAGGTCTCTGTGTCCCTGAAGGTAAGGTAATCTTTGGAAGGGAGAGACATTTGAGGTTATTTGCTCTTCACTCCATAATCCATACTATATGTATGCTGTACACAATTTCTCTGGCTTCACAATATATCAACAGTTCTCTGGCAGTTATTTTTAATTAAAAAGTCATTTTTGCAGGGGATGTTCTGTTCACAAAGAGAATGTGGAAAATGCACAGACTCACGCTCTGATTTTACTTTTATTCTAAATATAGTTAATGATGAGAATGCATCTCACTTTCTATTTGCAGGGTCATTAATATAGTGTACCAAATCCTCTTCCTTGAAATTTCTATTTCTGAATCCTAGTCCATCAACCTTCTTCATTCTCTCAACCTTACTACACCTTATGAACTAGAATAGTGGTGGTCTAGGAAGATCCTGTAGAACACTCCTGACTGTGTCCAGTTCTAACCACACAAGAACTCAATGAGTCTATATGCATAGGTACAATTAGACATATACCTCTGTGCTTTGATAGTTTGTAAGTCTAGAAAATCTTTTTTAAAATCAGCAACAGATACCATTGCAGACACAAAACCATAAATTATATATGGAGTGGAGATAAATGCTAAAAATTAGAATGCCTTAATTCATTTAAGTTGGACCTCTCTATATGAGTGTCCTGTATATTATGCCAGCAAATGTGGCATAATAGTGAATTTGCTTTGGTGAATTTTTAGCATAATATCTATCTGTGAGTTAGGCAGCTGTACTGGAAGATATCCTGTGTATATATATTTTCTTTATGAACTAACAAGGCCTTTCGGAGTTTATTTCAATTTTTCATGTTACTTTCAGAACTAATACTGTAAAACAGAGTCTATACTTGATCAGAGCTTAAATAAGATTTTAACTTTCTAAAATACTGCATTTTTAGTTAACTTCAACTTTGGTGAGTCTCACACTGTCGTGATATGGTTGACAATAATAGATAAAGTGTTGCAGATTAGAATGAGGTTGATACATTTTCCATGAAAGCCCTAAAGCAACTGGGTTTTTAAATCAACTATTTGACTGGGACTGCTTTCAGTTTGCTTTTTAGCACCTCATTAGGGTTACTGCAATTTTTCTGCAGTACTAAACTGCTGCCCCAATCACAGTTCATTTTCCTCCTTCAATGTCCAATTACTTGATTACTGAAAATTATTATATTTTCATTCTATAATGATTTAAGTAAAATATTTCATTCTAGAATATAAATCAACAACACAGATCAGCACCATTCTGCATTCTTCTGTCACAGTTCCATGTATCCTGAAAAGCAGCACAACCATCATGGCTTTCATGGAACACCAGTAGAGATTATGCCATCAGAGAACTTCACCAGGCTAAAGTTGTTATATTTCTTATCCCTTCCTTGCTTTTAATTGTCATTGAGGGCCCTACAACATTTTTAGGTTTCTACAGCCCCAGAGAAGTAGCAGAATAGCTACAATATTCACAGATATCTTGGATGAACTTCCACATTCCTCTGATTATGACATAGGAGACTTCTTTTGGACTGGGCACACTTTAGGCTTTGAATTGTGGTGCCATTCTTGGGCACAGACTCTGTGTTCCTTGTCCTACGCAGCTTCCCCAGCTGCAGCCACCAAGGCACAAGGATTTTCATCAATCTTCAGTACTAATATATATAATATATACGTGGCTTTTGCAAATACTTACTAACACACTTATAGAGAGATGTGAAATACCACCATAGTCAACGGGTTATGAAAGGTAGTGGAAGTCCTTATGTTGAGATTTAAGCACATGAACTTCTGCAAGATAAGAACATCTATTGTATTTTTTTTTCTTTCTCAAGGAGGAATATAATTATTCTTATTTGAAACATTTTTCTTTGACACATTTTCTTTTTTCTTGTTTACCCCTGCACCTTGGGAGAAAGAACTACTTCAAAGCTGGGATGAGCTACCAAGCCAAGATTGGGTTTTATGCACTCTGGTTCTTGCCACTGAAGCAGAACATGTGGTCAGTCCACAGACTGCTCTGTCATCAGGTTTCACAAACGCAAAACTAACATCTTACATTTATAATACCTCTAAGGCAAATGTTAAATGAGAGTCTTATGAAAAAAAATACTTACGAGAAGCTCAATGCAGAAATATTTCAATAAATGATCTTTCAAAAAGAGGTCAAAAAGCAATCTGGAAGGGTGAGTCCCTCACAGGAATCTCCATCTGTGAAGAGCTTCAGAGTACTTGGCTGGACAAGTCCCTGAGAAACCTCACCATAGTTAGAAACTATCCTGGCCTCAGCAGCACAGGGACCATCAATGCCAGATTAAAAATAAACA
>JANVCC010010204.1:6068464-6079344 GCA_025345505.1 Todiramphus chloris collaris
TCATTTGTTTTGGTTTTTTTTTTTTTCCTTTTTATTTTCTTCTCTGAGGTCATTGTCTTTCTTTTCCCATATTTTTCAGTTAAATCTTGGACATAAATCCACCCCCCCCTTCACAAAGGATGTACTTTCATTTGTGAATTTGCCTTATTCATTTAGAATGTAGAATTTTCCTTACTCAGACATTGTCCTGTAAGGCAGTAGCCTTGACTTTATAGACACTCATTTTGACTTGGACAAACTCACCCTCAGACTTGTAATGCATTTCACTCAGGACTGGGGTATACTTGTGTTATTGCCAAAGGTCCCAGGAAAGGCCCTGCATACTATGGCAAGGATTTTTCTCAGAACTGAGCAAATTCTTTGGACTCTTTGACACCAACTTTATTTCCTGTCAAATGTGTCTGGGATGTAGTGGCCAGTCAGAACCTATTTACTGATAGCAATTCACTAAGGAGGAAAATACCCCTGTTAATGGGTGCTCCCAATAATCATTACATAGTCTGATAAGAAAGAATAAAATTTGAGCACTCAGGAAGGGAAAGCCTATCCATGTGGCATACACATCAGACCTCCTCAATGCATCTAGGAAACCAAGGTTAACTAGAAAAAAAAATGATACTTTGTGGGAGGTAGCTGTGCAGAAATGGGTTGGAATACAGTTTCTGAATCTGTATTCTTGCTTTTGTAATATCCACTTTATACATATATATGACTATTGTATCTTCTTGCCTGATTGTACTTATTTGTTAAGTATAATTCTTTATCTCCAAAAGCAGCTGAGACATTAATAAAAGAATGTGTATCAGAATCTTAATGCTTTTGTTTAATATATTTATAACATTATTTTTCACAATACAAATGGGATAGGTGTTCTTTGACTGGCAGTGACTTAAGCTATAATTGAAATAACACTGCTGGTTCTTGATTACAGTAACAATGAGAGGGGGTAAGAAATAAAGTTCTGTATCCAAAATTCATTCTTGTATAGGATGTCAATATGTAGAAAATATATTTTTTTTTTTCCATCAGTGAATGTCTTTGTGGAAAGAAAACCATTCTTCTAGTAAGTAGGAGCCTTTTTAAGAAAACTTTTATCTGATAAAATCAGAGTCCCTCATCTATTCACAGTGTATATTTATTCATAGTCCAGACTGGAACTTTTTGGAGGCATGTGTGCTCTTTTTTTTAACCTAGGTTATTTTCATCATTTATTACATTCAGATTGTGTTGAATATATTTTACTGGATACAAGAAATTTTATTACTTTTATCCTCTTTTCTCTTCTTTCTTTTTAATATAGGTGATCATGATAGAAACAGGTCCATAAAAATAGGCAGATGATTAATAGAGCTGTTCAGTGATTGACCAAGGCACTGGTCAAAATCCAGAGTACTAAATCAGCTCACTGTGGTGACAATTAGCATACTATAAAACTGTTGACTGATGAGCACCTTCTGTTCTTAGACTCCAACACAACACAACATATCCAACACAACATGACATTTCCTCAAACCAGGACAATTGAAATATGAAACTGCAAAGTGAAGTTGATATGGTGAGGGAAGTTGTATGCTGGAGAGCAAGGAAAAGAAAGGAGTAACAAGGGGTGTCATGGTTAGGACCAAGAGAACTATGAGGCAAATAGTGCAAGTGATTATTTTGGAATACTCAGAATAGAAGTTAGGTGGATGCAATCTGGACCTAGCAGCTGCCAAAACTTCCAGTTGCATATATAAGGAAAAAAGATCTCTATATGAAATACCAATGTCTGTAGTCTCTAGTATAAACAAAATTTTCAATCCCCCCAAATACCCAAACTCACAAAAGACACAATTTCATAACTGATTTTCCAAAGGACTATGAAGTCACACAGTACTAAGCAGTTCAGCTCTGCTTTAGCCTTGACTTGTACACTAGCAAACTCAAAATTATGGCAGCTGGTTACATTTCAGAAGGCAAAATCTGGGTCACCATCAGATCCTATGCCTGGCCACTATTACACTCTGCCTAAGTTTGTATGGCCTCCAAAATTATCTCAAAAAATAATTACAGCTTCTGGAAAAAAACACAGTGAGTTTCATAATGTAGGCAGTTATTTGCAGGCTAAATGACATTATGACATTATGACTTTTTGACAGTGGACAGAAGTACAGGAACACCATGACTGATATCAGCAATATGAAAGAGACCTAAGAAAAATCTTTTCTGTAATCTATACACAAAACTGTGAGGAACCAGATCTTTCCAGTGCTACTGAGCTGGAGATCTCATTCATATCTGTAGGTATGCTTTTGCAAGTTGAATTGACACTAAATTAAATAATATCCCACATATGATGAGTTGTAGACCTCTATGCCAAGGTATGGCTGAAGTAGTAATTCATAGCAAATAAGTTATCACTTGAATGTTTAATGTAATGTTTCCATCACTTCGATCCTTCCTCTTCCTTTTTAAATATAAACCTAACCTAGAAAATATACTGTTTTGATTAAACAGCATGTGTATTTTCATTTTATGTTGTTTTGCAAGGAAAAAAAAAAATTATATATATATATATAAAACTTATACAAGAGCTGTTGCAAAGAGAAAGGCCTGTATTCTCTAATTTTTGGGGACAGGCCAAGTGCCAGTGAGCTCTAATTTCAATAGGAAAGATTAAAATTGGATATTATGGAAACTTTATAAGTACATAAAGAGTGAAATACCAGAGACTGTGGCATTTCCATCCTCAGAGGCTGTAAAAAGTAAGTTATCTACATAACAATAACTATAACAAATAATGTGGGTATAGTTGATTTTACTGTGTGACACAAAGGTGACTAGATGACCTTTCATAGGCTTTTTATCCCTATGATGCCCTCATTGTTCCATTCTATCTTAGCAAGGAAAGCAATCATTTCTTACAAATACTCTAACCAGTACTAGATTGGATGTAAGAACTACAGGGAATGAAATTTATTTCTCTGCTGCAACTTAAAAGACAACTGCAAGTTAACTGCAAAAATAAATTAAATCCAAGTTATCAGTGCCACAGAAACAAGATGGTTATAAATGAATTAAGAACCAAGCATCAGGACCTGTGCGGTATACATCTGGTACTACTGTCAAATGCAAGATAGATATAGAATATTCATTGTGGTATGGACTCAAACCCTTTGAGGTATAACCATGAAGAAAAAGGCTGTGTTTAGCTGAAATGTTTGAGCTCCTGCAGATGTGGCTAGGCAGGTTACTGTTTTACCAACCTGTTCCATATGTCCCTTCATGTGAAGGTAGAACTTCTGAAGTGCAACAGTTTTTGTCTTTGCTATCTGTCCCGTAATTTTTAAATATTTATACAAAGTTAAATTCTGCCATCTAACATTCCTGAAATATGGGACTGTGGTGTTTCATGTATAACATTTTTGTGTCAAAGGAGAGAACTAATTTTTTTGGACTCCCCAAGTTCACTCTGGATACATAGCTGCAGCTGTTAAACTCAAGAGGCAGAAGTACACATGAAAGTTAAATGTTACAAAACCACATAGGTCTCCTTTAAAGCTCTAATCCAATAGGATTTGGTTTCCAGGCCATTACAAGGCAAAATTTGCTCCACTATGTTTAAACAGTCAACAGAAAGCATTTTAAATTATAATACAGAGAATGCAAGATTAGAAGTGTTCCACAAAACCTTCAACTTTTAGAAATAAAAGGTCTTTTCTGAGCCAAGATGGCTTTCAAGAAGAAACAAATTATATCTCTGCAGTTGACTTGCTTTCTGTGAAGTATCATCCAAGCACACACACTTAGGTATAATAATTTGCAATATAATATACTATTTTATTTAGCAGTAAATAAAATGTGACCACTTTAATGAAGGGATCTGGAAAACTTCTTATAAATGCATCTTTTCCTGTAGACAAATGTGAGAAGAATACAGTACCTAGCTAATCAAGTACCTTAAACCATATCTCAAAGCTCATGGCTTTTAAATCAATCCTACTGCTCTTCTAATGACATGACGAGAAAGTGCTGCTAACTTCACTCCTTAGCAGATTATAAAAAAATTGTTATCCATGGAAAATTTTTTACATGGTGGATGCCAGCGTCTCCTAAGGCAAGTAGGTGGTTTCTGAATGCAGATACCCATCCCATTTGTGGAAAGTACTCTCACCGGGGGGCTAGGAGATGCTGCTGGTTTTGATTGCCCCTGGACAGCTGCCCTATAGAACGCTGTTAGTTTGGTCAAGAAATTAAAGGATTCCAGATGGTTTAGAAATACTTGGTTGGAGGGAGCAGATTGACAGTAACGTTATTCACAGCTCTCACACAGAAGTCTAACCAAGGCAACCATGTCAACTAATCAGATTTTGTACAGTCAAATTCAGACTGACTTTAAAAGAATAATTTTCAGAAAGTAACTACCAATAAGAAAGAGTTAAACAATGATAAAGATTTTGCTTTAGATCAAGACTACAATGTGAGGACATTTTTCTAACCCTTAAAGAAAATCTAACTACTGTGTCATGATATCAATGGATTTTGTGCAGTTATTTTAACTCAGATTTTTATACAGTAGTGAATAGTATTTCATGGATGGTAAGTACCAAACATCTTTCCAGAAATTTGGAATAGCATTTCAAATAATAATCAAAACCAGCAAATGTATGTGAAACTCTACCAACCCATTCCCTCTCACCCTGATAGATTGGTTAAGGAGATACTCCACTCCTCTTTCTCTTTGAAATCTTGCAGGAACAAGTTTCTGTCCCTAGGCAGAACTCTGAGTTCAAACTGTTTTTGGAAGAAAAAACACTTATAAAAACAGACAAAAGCAAACTCAACAGAACCACAAATCAAAATGTTTTCCTTGTTAGAAAACATTAAAATTATCTAAATCTTAAATGTTGAATTGAACCAATTACTCTTGTAATTGGATGACCCAAGAACCAGAGGCAAATATCATGACTGTTTTTCATCTTGGTTCAAACATGGATAAGATTCTAGTTTTGAGATTTATATGTTCTTCTCATATTAAAAATAAAAAATAGAATCTTATCCATGAGGCTGATAAATACAGGTTTCTTTGGAGTATGCTAAGGAAGGAAAGTTTGGGCTGCTTTCTGACTCTACGCAAATGACTTTTTTGCCTCCTTCAAATTTATTAAAATACCAATTCAGCATGACTAATTGGATCGACTGTTGGATCGACTGTTTGGCAGGTAACCATCTTATTGCAGATCACCCACTGATGTTTAAAAAAGATCCATCTGAAACTCAGCCTTCTCTTTTATCACCTGTAGCACACAAGAACATTACAGAAGAGAAACTAGTGCCAAAAAGGTGGGAGATGTCAGAGTTTTTATGAGAAATATATAAAGTTGTCAGATCCTAACAAAAAAGCCTGCAGCTTTTAACAGAGGATAACTTTTCTGTAGATGTTTTATTCTGACTAATGTATGTTATAGGTGAGTTGGTGATTTTTATGAATTGTACAGCCTAGTGTTTACAAACTATTCTGAGGATTATATACTTTAGCAAACTCTGTAGGATTTCATATAATTGCTATTCTATTAACACTGTTGTTCTTTTTTTATTTTATTTTATTTCCATAAAAAGAGGGAGCAGGGACCACTGCTCCACCACAGGAGTCCACTGGCTGAATAGGGTCTGCCAAGACCCTGTGCAGGCAGGTTGTATGTGACTCAACATTCTGATCTGGGACAGGCAGGAAAAGGAATTTCAGTTAGTCCAGGTGCCCAGATGAGAGGGTGATTGGATCAGAATTGGAGGGGTAAAAGGGAGGAATTGGAGATTGAATATATTGGATAGGGACTTCCAAACTGGGACCAAGCAACTAGG
Organism: Todiramphus chloris collaris; assembly: GCA_025345505.1. Classification (NCBI taxonomy): domain Eukaryota; kingdom Metazoa; phylum Chordata; class Aves; order Coraciiformes; family Alcedinidae; genus Todiramphus; species Todiramphus chloris. The sequence goes on from JANVCC010010204.1 coordinate 6,074,306, forward strand.
GAAAGAGAAACCTGCTTCTGCTTCCAGCCAAACCCTGGCATTCCTCCTGCCTGTTACCGACTTGTTAGGACCTTGTGTACTTCACCTTAAGAAAAGACACAGGTTTAAGCATCTCCATGTGATCCCTGCAGGCTGCTTGTTTCTGCACTCATCCGTTAGCTCACTAGGACTGTGGTGCCAGGGCTCAGTTTCCTGTTTCCTCACATGCCTCCTTTGTAACCTTGAGAAAATCACAAAGTGATTCTGATCCTCAGGTTTAGGAAGCTAATTCTCACTCTCTCTATTTCTTTGTGTGCCCTAAAGTCTGTCAGCCTTGTTGGTACAGACCAGCTTGGTGTCATGCCAAAGCCAGAAACACTAGGTGCCTTGTAATAAGCCTTACAAATGCCAAGGAGATGGGTGGGGGATCAGTGTGAAATGCTGATGTCAGGGGTGTTTTATGTCTAATTCAAAGGCTTCAGCACTCAACTGTGGGATGGTTACAAGCTAAAATGCTAACCCACATATTATTCATTTTCAAGTTTCTCAGAACATCACTTTGTGAGAGAACATCACTTTTGTATTTCAAAAGGGATGAAAGAAATATAATTGTCATTAAAGAAAATGTCCTTAGCATTCTCAGCAGTGATACAAGCTCTTAAAGCAAGGTAACTAGAACTTGGCAACATTTCAGTGGGGTCCATTCATCTGGAGAAGATAATGTTGATGTTGACTATTTCAAGTCTCTGAGTAAGGGAGATTGAGTTAGCTAGCAGAATGTGAATTTCTAGGAAAGCAGAAAGAAAATATCATAACTGTCTGCATTTGTATTAATGATAGAAGTTATGATGGAGGTGTCTGTTCTTTCAGATACTTTGAAGGCTGTCCAGGGTACATCACTTTCAAACACATTTATCAACTGCCTGACATTCACAGCTGAACTTGTTTTAATCCCATGGTCAAAGTTTAGCAACAATCTTTTGTTTATGTTCATAAAAAGATCTTATCTGAGATATATATGGTACTTCCCAGTTTCTGAGTATTTTAATGTGCTGACGTTAAAGATGTTTCATTGTATCGATGATCCCCTTAGCCCAAACTGTGTTGTTTTTCTCTTGTGTCTTGTATAAGATACTGCAAAATATTTCTTAGGACAGTGTACAGCAGTGTTCTCTCAGAGCAGTGGTCACCAAAGTGGGGTGCATGAAAAAAGTTTGAAGACCACTGTTTCAGAGAACTGGCTTCTTGAGTTGGTGCTTTTTTATTTCCATATATAGACTTTGATTTGAAGTAGTACTGTACAAAGTTTACTGGAAAGTAAACAGAGCAAACATTTCAGTTGCACCATGTTCCAGCTCTTCTTGTTATCTTCTTCAATGATTCAATACTCATCGACCTTACAATACATCTTCAGTGGCCTGACCCAAAGGAACAGCTCCTTTCCCTGCTTCCAGGAAAATGCTTACAAATACAACATAAGGAATTAATTTGCACTAGTTGGCATAGCTACTAAGAAGAAATTGAGAGGGTTTTTTTTTCACCACAACCACCCTGTACTAAACAGTTTAACAGGCTTGCTTAATGATTACGTGACATTTAAGGCTGATGAATGTAAAACTGTATTTAGTTCATTACACACTATGGGAGCTTCACTAACTGTAGTTTTTATAGAATTCCTTGGGTGAAGGAAGGACTTACCTGGCCTTAAATTAGGCCAGGTCTTCTGCCAAGCTTGTGCAAATATGTATGGTACTTGCCGCAGAAAATTCATAATGTAACAAAATGTATGTCCGTAGATACAAATGTAGACATGGCCATGTGTTAAACTTAGGTTTGATGTATTATATTGAATAGGTTTGCCTCTTGACAAGGGGAATCTTTTTCTTCTTTTTTTTTTTTTTTTTTCTCCTCTTTGCACTTTTCATGGAGAGCAGATGCTCTGGGCTTTAGTGCACACTGTTTCTTTCTATCTGGCCTCATCCCAAGCACTCTTGATTTTTATGAAACCACATCCTTCTCAGTCTCTCCATAATGAGAGTGCTCTTGTCACGTCTTCCCTGTTCAGCACTGGTTAGCCTGCTGCACTTAGCTCCTGCCCTTACCTGTGGAAAGGCTGCCTCTTCATGAGCTGCGCTCTCTGAATTTTGCAAGGAAATTGTCTCAAGAACAGAACTGATGAGGCAGAGATGGAAGGAGTCTATGAACCCCTGTGAGGATCCTCCCACAACCCTGTTTCCCAGGAAAAAAGGAACATGGATAAAAGTAAATGATGGAATAGCCTTTTCTGCCACAGAGTGGAAGGTGTAACTGGAGGACACAGATATATAGTGTTGAAAAGGCCAACATCTTGGTGGAATATTAGTGGCTGAAAGACACATGTTGCAGAGTGGCAATGTCAGTGACATGAGGTAATCAATGTGTAAAGAGAGCAGTTGAGGCACCAGCTTGGACTTGCTGAATTAAGCATGTATCTGGGCCAAATTAATTTCTGGTTTAATCATATAAAGAACACCAGTCCACTACCTACTGAATTTGTCTGGGATTTCAAATCACAACAGATACAAAGTGTGGGGGGACCTCGGCAGGACTGAGGATTTCAAGCAATACTCTGCCCTTGAAAGATTTACAGTGTTCCCGTGAGAGAACAAGGAGAAATGGGCAATATAAGCAAGTTTGAGGAAGTGCTAACAGCAGAGCAGAGCATATGTACTATCTTGCAGGTAGAAGATAAGTTCTGTAAATATCAACCAATAACTGAGAAAAACAACTTTGGACCAATGAAGCAAAGACACATCTGTACAAGTTTGAGCGAGAATGGGTATAAATATAGTGGTATAGAGCAATAAAGTGCCTTTTTGTGCCTTTTGTGCCTTTGGGGCTTTTCTGCACACACAGCATCTAATGTCATTTGTCAGTTTCAACAGTGACAACAAAGTGCAAAGAAAGACATATTAATGGTTATTAGTGATATATCAGCATATATTTGAAAGATACTTCTAAGAGATTATTATTAATACTTAATTTGTGAATTAATGAAGTGCAAGTGCACTTGGATAACTTGTGATCTGGGACCCACTGAGATCTGTTTGACATCAGGATCTGCACAACTGCACAGTAACACACTTGACTGGTTAGCCTTGGTTTGACTGCAGTGATTTCCCAGTTACCCACCTTGGCCCCTGTTAGAAATTACTGATTCCTTATTAGCTTAAGTGGCTCATAAAATGGGCTTGTGTTCAGATTTTGGATGATTAATTAATTGCTAAGGCATCCTATTCTAGCACCCCTTCAGCAGGACAGAGTAGAATGAGCTCATGCATAGCTAGATTACTGACTTGGCTACAGCCTACAACTGGCTCTACCAAAACAGCCTTCTCAGTGAGAGAGAGAAGAAAAATTACCTAATCTCAAACTAACCTAAACACTGAAGAACCTCATTACTTTAAAAGTAAAATAGTATTTCGTTCATTCTCTACATTAGAAACAATGAAGATCATTACAACTCATTCAGCACAAGACTTGAGCCAAATGTATTAATAAAGGACAATTCCACTGAAAATTACAGGCTTTTAAAATCTCTTACCCTGCAAGTATCATACATCACATTCCTGAAAAGAGAAGTATATGGGGTACAGAGGAAGTGAGGGTGCTGCTTCCCCTGACCTTGTCCCGCTCCTCCTCCCTGATCCTCATCGCAGTTGCATTTCATAAGGAGATGCTGCGTGCTCCCCGTGACACCATGGGGGAGAAGTTGCAGTCTTGGATCAAGGCACCATTTACTTAACATGATGTGGCGAACCTAGTTACGAAAAAGGAGACAGAAGAGAAAAACATACACTGTACTACCGGAGGTAGAAAGCAACTTGGACGTGTTAACCTGGCCTCTCGGTATCCGCCTCTCACCAGCATTTTACTCAAACCACTTCTTAAGGCAGCCTGAAAGCTCCGTCACCAAAAGCCAGGCGGGCTTCACGAACTGCACGGCATCTGGGTAAGAGTCACGCTGGAGGCGACGGCAGAAGGTCCCGGTCACCCGCTTGCGCACTGGCTGTGCTCGAGGTGTCGCGTACACCTCGCCCCCCTCCTTTACACTGCGCCCCTCTTCCGAGGCGGGGGTCGGGGCCCGTTCTCAGGAGGGCACCCGCGGCGTGGGTGGTGAGAGCGGCGCGGGACGCGGAGGCCGCGCGCCGGTGGTGGCGGCCAGGTGGTGGCCGCCAGGTGGCAGCAGGACCGCGCGGGACGGCTCTGCCGCCGCAGCCGCCGCTGCTTCTGCCGCTGCCGCTGCTCCGCCACCCGCGCAGCGGGGGATGGGGCCGCTGCCCCTCGCCCGCCTCGGGAGGAGGGTGGGGTATCGGGGCACAGCGCTCCCCCCGCAGAGTCAGAGCGGCCGCCGCGTCAGAGTCTGACCTCGAAGAGTTCCGCGGCGGGGGCCGTCTGCCCTCTGCGAGGGGGTGTGTGGGAAGGGAAGGGGTTGCAGCTCCAGGTTTAAGCCGGCCTCTGGAGCGCGGTGGAGACCAATGTGCGCATTCATCTGGTGCAAGTAGCATTACAACGCGTGCAAGTTCAACCCGCACTAAAGACAAAGCTATATGCAAATCTCCCTCCCCTTCTCCATCCCCCGCTCTCCGGGGTCTGACGCTGTTTCCCAGCCTGTTTTTAATGATACAGTACGCAGAGTAACTTAAAATTAATTATAAGGTTCTCGACTAAAAGGAAGGGGGGAGGCGGTGTCATTAGGCGGGTTTGGTATGCCGAGCCTTGACCACCTGCAGTTGGCAGCGGTGCCCGGCTAAGGGTGCTAGCCGTAGTGACTGGGCAGTGGAGACTTCTGCAGCTCCACATTTTGGGCACCTGTGCGGGCAGCGGCTGCGGAGCCCGGCGAAGGTACGGTGCTGGGCGGTCAGCCGAGGCGAGGAGAGGGCGCAGGAGATGAGGGCAAAGGCTGGCTGCGGGCTGGGAGCACCCGGACAGGGGTAGGCGCTGCATCCTTCCTAGTGCAGTAGTGCTTTCTGGGTTGGAGTGTGTGTGAGTGTCCGTCTGTCTCGTGGGGGGGGGGGGGG
>JANVCC010010204.1:6082880-6143260 GCA_025345505.1 Todiramphus chloris collaris
TTTCTTTCTTTCCTTCTTTCTTTCTTTTCTTTTCTTTCTCTTCTCCCACTCTTTCACTCTTTCTTTATATCTTGCTCTCTTTCTTGGTCTTTTTCTTCTTTTCTCTCTGTCTCCATTTCTTGCTTGCTTTGTCTCTATCTCTTTCTGTGTCTCTCTTTCTCTCTCTAGTGCTTTATTGCTTTATTTTATTTTTTTCATGTATTATTTAGCCCTTTTCTTGTTTTTGTTTTTGTTCTTTTTTGGGGGGGTGGGGGAGGGGGTGGGGGGGTGGGTGGTTTGTTTTTTTTTGTCTCTGTTGGGGTTTACCAGATTTATTCTCTGTGCCATGGACTTAGTGCATGTATGTGTATATTTTTTTATCTTTTATACATCTGTTTCCAGTTTGCACTTTAAATGAGCTGTAGCAGACAATAGTGAGAGAAACATCTGAAAATGCAAGGAGACAGAGTTGCATATGTATTTAATTTCTACGGGTTAGTCAGAGAAAACGACAAAAGGACAGCTGGGGGGTGGGGGGGTAAAACATACACTTACAAAGGGGATTGTGACCCTGTGAGAGAGAAAGGCAAGTACAACGAAAAAAAGACTGCAAAAAGTAAGAACAGTACAAGTGAAGCAGGAAAGAGTGGCAGGGAAAACTGATCAAGAACATGAATAAGAAGTTATTGATGCAGCCTGTCCATCTGCATGCTTCCTAGCTTCTTTAAAAGGAGTTAGGGAAAAGACAGCTCCGTCTGGATAAACAAACCGTGAAGAAGCACCTGCCGAAAATGTGTATCTGATCTGTCTACAAAGATGTGTGTGTGTTTATCCATCTGTACATTTAGGGAGATCTAGAACAACTCAACTCTACTAATTGCAATCGTGCGTCAAAGAGGTAAGTTTCATAATTCTTTCTTATATGAACGGAGAACCAAATCCCTTGAATAGTCAGCAGCAGTCACAACCCAGGTTGTATTAGTTGGGCTGGACTTTGCATGTATTTGTTTGTTTTTATTACTTTTTTTTTTCGGTTGTGGAGGAGACAGGGTTCGGTAGGAGACAACCAGATGGGGAGGGAGGGCAATCCCATTGTCTGTTCGCCAGAAGATCTCGTTTTGCCCTGGAAAAGGCGATCAAACACAGTGAGGGTCCGTTCACTCAGGAAAGTAAAAGGGATGGAGGGGGATGGGGGAGAAAGAAGAGTGGGTGCATGTGGATTTAATAGCAGTGAAAGTATTACAGCGAGATCAGATTTAGTGAGAGAGCGAGAGGGAGCTTTTGAACATCTGTCTAATGCAGCCAATAGAAGCGACATTAGTGATATTGGAGAGAGGGAGACACTGCCGCCGATCGGGCTGGGATTACGAGAACCTTCCCAATCCGATTAGCCGCTGCCCCTCTCCAGCCAGCGGCGGAGCCCGAGACCCGAGCGCACGAACAACGTCGCCGTGCCGAGAGCGGCCCCGCTCCGCGACCCCCTCCGCCCTGGACCGCGCGCCGTTAAGCCCTGCTCCCCGCTTCCCCCCCTTCTCCGCGCCACTGCGCGGCCGACGAGGACCCGACACCCTGGCGCTGCCGTCCCTCTCCCCCCGACTCCCCGGCAGGCGCGGCTCTGTCCCTCCGCGAAACGCATCCGGACGGGCAGAGCCGAAACCCAGTGGTGCCGATCAAGCCGCTCGGGTTTAATATTCATGGCTATACCGCGATGAAATTACACCCCGCTGCTGAGGAAACCTTTATTCTCCGGCTAATTGTAATTTACTATTACACTTTACACTTCGTCATGTAGGAGGTTAGGAAACAAGATTCTTACATATAATTATTGGCCTCTTTAATTCTATTCCACTGCGTATCACCCCGCACCGCAAAGTCCTATTGTTCTCTCCTCCCCATTTTACCAGTACTTTAAACTAGTATTAAAAAAAAAAAAAAAAAGATAAAAAAATCCCAGTCTGGATAATTTTAGAGATGACTCCTACTCCGCTGAGAATGGAGCAAAATGCATCAATGGGCTGTAACTCCCGCCTGAGTGTGTGTGGGGGCTGGCTGCTGGATGCTCTGCGATGCTCCGAGCAGGGCTCATACCGCGCCGAACTCCTCGTCGGCGGCTGGGTAGGCAGCTTCCAGGGCCACCGTGCCGGGTGGCCCTCGAGTTTTGGATCGCTTGGTAGATATTTTCCCTCCATCTTGCTTACCGGGTCGATTAATTTAAAAGCTGTCCTTGATTAATGGCAGGCAAGTTACACAGAAACACGCATTTATGAGCTTGTTGCAGCTAAATAAGTATCTCCTGCCCACATGCACCATATGCCTTACAATCCTTGCTGAACTGTGACCGTAGCCTTTAAAGCAAAGTGCATCTTTCTAACTCTCTATTGCGGGGAAAATGCCTGCAGTTTGTACCTCCAGGCATTACAACATGCCTCAGCCCAGCTGAAAGCAACACTGCAGCTTGAGCTCAGTCGGCTGCAGAGGAGTGTCACTGCCTGCAGCTCTGCCAGGGACGATGCCAGCGGCTGCCGTGGGGCTCTGAGTACTATCAGGTTCAGCCTTGTGCCTGCCTTTTCACAAGCTGTTTTACCACCCGGTAGCAGCTACCCGAAGCATGACTCAAAGGCTGACTACCATCCAGCTCATGAATTACAGAAAATTGACACCCTGCTTAAAATTCACAGCAGCGAATTTGTAACATTCACATTTTTACATGGAAGTCATCTTACAGAGACATAATGTCTAACAGCTCCTGAGTTCCCCTCCTTGTAACAGTGTGAAGGCCATGTCTCTGTCTCCCATTTGTGCACACAGAGTGCAGCGCATCATGGTATTGTGCAGTTTCATAATCTGTAGCACATCAATACAATATCTGCCTCTGAGAAACTACACTGGTGGGGGTTTGTTTCTTTGATTGGTTATGGTTGGGTTTTTTAATAGTAAAACCTTTCTTCTTATAGTGTTAGATGGGCTAATTTTACTAATCTCTGCATATCAGGCAGCAGAGTTGTTACTATGTCAAAAAATCCCTGATTTTAATGGTAAAAGTCTAGTCTGCATCAGCGTCTTATAGTTGTGTCAAGAAGTTGAAGGTAAAATTTGGAGATACCACTGTTAAAGAAGGTACCTCTGAAGATCTGTATAAAGTCTTTTTGGTTTGCTTACCCTACCATCCCTGATTTACATCATTCAAGCAAATAGGCAAACAAGGAATTTATGCAAAATCTTCCCCTGATTCCCAACAACCCTTCTTTTCCACAGTCTCCAGAGCTTATTTTCAGATCAAAAGTCCATACACTTGACCTGTGAATCCAAAATAGTCTTAAAAGAACAAATCCTATCCTACCATCAAGACATACATTCATTTGTTCTTGTATTTCCCTTTATTGCATAGTTGTGTTTCTTTTAATACACTCTTGAGTTACTATTTTCATATTATCTCTTTGATGGTTTTAATAAAACAAATATCTTGCATTCTTTGTTCTGAAATAGAGGGGTTTATGCTTAGTGGATGTCAAATGTATTAATGGGACAGCCAGTAGAAGATGGTGTCAGTTTGGGGGTTGTATCATCTCTTTACTATGTGCAGTTCAAAACACTATAAAGTTTCAGCATAAATCTGTGCTTCTAGAATGAGGAAGATGATTCATATCTTGAATCCTATTTTCTAGATCCCCAAATTTCTTATGGAATATGTTTAAAGATTATCGTGGAGTGCCCTAAATTTATTTCCTCCATTTTAAGGTTTCTTAATTTTTCAGTGAAGCCTTTTACCATAGATATTTCTACTACATTTTTGACAGCTATTTAAAGTAACAAAATTAAAACAAAATTGAAATGATAACAGATTCAGTTTATAGGTGTGAAAGATAAAAATATAAATGTTTATTATTTCATACAATCATGGATTTTACCCTGCAATGAACAAAAAGCATTATTTTTTCCTAGTCTTTTCCTCCTTTTTTTTTTTTTTTTTTAACTATTATTATTTATGTATCTCAGTCTTAGAAAAATGTATCCAAGACACTCCAGATGGATATGCAGTTGATTCCAGAATGCATCTGCTCTGCAGTGGACTAATACTCATTTTAAAGCTTTTTGTGTCATCAGTGAAGTGCTTGAAATCCTGCTTACATCCATGACACTTCAGAATGGCACATGCCTTGTATTGGGAACTCTGGAGCTGAGAAAATGGATATGATATTGAATATCAGAATATAAAGAGCAGAACCTGCTGCTCTATAAGGGTCATTTTAAATTACCAGCACAGGGAATATCTGGATACAATTGTCTGTAGATGGGACAAAGTCAGGCTTCAGGATCCTCTACCAATATGAATTTGTCATCATGAAAGAAGAGCTATTTCTGATCACTGAAGATCAGCCCCATACAGTGTATGGATTCCAGAGTGGTCATGGACAAGTGGAGTGGCTTTTAGAGAATAATTAACTGGCAGATTGTGTTTTGAATATTATTGCAGCTGTTCCTGCTGATTCTGTCAGAGGCCAAACCCTGTTGTGCCAGACACTATTCAAACCTGGAACCAGAAAGCTGGTCCCTGCTCATTTTTTCTTTAATAATCAGGAAACCCTACCTCCTGTTTCAATTTGTTTGGTTATGACTGGTGCTAGGAGTATCACTGCTCCTGAGCTTTAAATGCAGTTGAATTAGCTAAAACTTTACAGATTACATAAAACTTGTATGGTAAAACTCAGGGAAAAATTGACCAATGTGAGAGAAAAAGAAGACAGGGAAAAATGTGTTAGAGAAAAAAGTATGATTAAAAGCCCTGATTGGAAAGAAGGCAGGAGATCTTGGCATATTTTTGTTTTATAAACTGATATTTTCCAGTAGTTCTTTGGAAAATGTAATTCTTTGTCCTTCTGTCTCCCCTTGTCCCTTAAACCTTTATGGATTCCCAAGGCTGCTGTGGTGAACTATGCCAAGGAAGAAAGGGACTGGGACAACTAAGAAAGTCTCAGCACACAGAGGGAAGAGTGCAGGTTCAAGTAAAAGTGAACTGGTCCATGTTCTTACCTCTGTAAAATCTTCTTTCAATTTCACCTGTGTATACACAAATGCACACACATACACACCACACATACACTTTGAACTGTTTCTCGGCAAATCTTGATTAAACAGTCTGTTATGCCAGCATATTGTCTTAGTAGCTCTGTTAGTGCTAAGAGGGAAGAGTGAAGGACTGAGAAGGAAGGCAATCACTGATGTCTACATTTGAGTGCCTGCAAATCAGCCAGATAAGCCTCAACAGCATTGTCTTCATGCTCCATATCATGTAACTGGTTTTGATCATGACTAGGAAGTATTAGAAAGGGACTAACAAGCTGGCAGGGCTGGATTCTTCACTGTACTTTTTTGCTTCCGTTTCAAAATATGTTCTGAAGTCTAAGGAAGAATACAAAGTGAATGACAATGGTAGCATTCAGCACTGCTGCGGACAGGGCAGCCTTAGGTAGCTGATGCACCCTTACTCATATTGGTCTGCTGGGACAACTCCCTAACTTCGAAGGTAATTGAGAAAAAACTCCTTCCTGATTATACCACGCTAAATCAAATATAGCTCAGAAGAAGACCATGCGTATCTACTGGTGCAAGCCTCGTGTAAATTAAGTGAGAATCAAGCCCTATTGCACCAGCCACTGCAAAGGGCTAATTTGTAATTTGAGCTGTTAGAAGTTCAAGGATGCTTGAACCTGGGCCCATAATGCTTGGGAACTATCACATCTTGTGCCACACACATTGGCAAGAAGAGGGCCAGAATGGGGTTTTGTATTCCTTTGCAAGCTAGGCAGTGAGTGGGCATCTTTCACAGATCATGGCATGGTGCAGGTGGAGGACAGCTCTGAGTCTAGAGCAGTGGTGTGGGACCCTGGGTAGTTTTTCTCCATTCCTTGCTAGGCAGGCTTTGTAAAACACTGTGAACATCAAGATTTCTGACATTTGCCAAGTGAAAAGATATATCACTGTTTTGTGATGGTCAGGTTAGCAGAAAACATGATCCTTCCCATCTTTTCTGAACCCCCTTTCCCTACTTACTATCACTTGTCCCCAAGGATAGCTTTTCAGTTCTGTTTGCTGGGAGTAAACATTGTTTGGAAATTTTATTTTCTTTTTCTTTTTGATTACATGCAGAATATACCCTCATTGACTAAAAAGACAAATAAATAAAAGAGTAAAAAATCTTGCTTTGACATGCAATTAAATTTTGCAGAGTAATTCTGGAAATTACATTGGTTTTGTGTGTACTGCTCTAGATGCACTTTTAATTTCACCATGTGACTAACTGTGGAAAGGATGAGTAGAGATGTGACATCACACTTAGCAGTAGAATACAGCCATTCACTTGGAACAGCATGAGGTATGCAAAAAAGAAGGACACGTTTGTAAATAAATTGTGGTTTTGGTATTCCTCAGTTTTGGTAGCAGACTGAGGTGCACCTGAGTGAGATCATTGCAGGTTTTCTTTTCCCACAGCTAGTAATTCACTCATCAGCAAATAGAAGCCAAGTCTCCATTGTCACAGCACTGCAGATAAATAACTGCTTAACCACCGATTGCAGAAAATCATGTCCTACACTTTCTGTTGGTTTTGTCCCCATAAATTTCAACCCACACAATTGAGGGAAATTCTCTGTTTCTAGCAAAACTCCAAGCATCTAGCAAAACAAAGAATCCCTTTTAATCAGGTATATTTTTAATCTTGCTACCTTTTTGTTCTCTGAAATTGTTCTCTCTTCAGCACTAATGCTATTATTTGACTGTAGAAATGTCAGGCTTTCTTTGTTATTTCCTGTGAATGTTTGTATCCGAAGTGCTTGTGTCTCAGATGTATTCAGGGGTTGACTTTCCCTGTTGTGCTTTAAAAATTAGGGAGATTAGCATTCAGCTTTGGCTGTGATTTATGTTATTACCAAAGATCTTTGGAGAAATGTGGAATATAAAAATAACCCAGCCTAATACTAATTACATTTCTGGGCCAAATTCAGCTGTGACATAAATGGCAGCACAAGTTACATGCAGGACATACATTGATCAGAGGCAGAGTGGTGCAGCATATATGGTTGTAACAGGGTAACTTGTAAAATGCTGTCTTTTAGTGCATAAAATGCAACAGCCTAAGTTGGTGAAGCGATTGTGTGTGCATATGTGATGTGTGAGCATGTGTGCGTTGGGGAAAGTAAAGCTTTATCCCACACAGGCAGTAGGAGCAAGTCTTAATCTGGATTTATTGTATTTCATTCCCAGAGTGACGTAAAAGAGTCTTAGGGACAATCTGCACCACACAAGGGAGTCAGACACAGAGATGTCTGTGATGAGAACCAGAGACTTCAGAAAGCAAGTCAGACCTACAGAGGGGTGGCATCACACTGGGGAAGACCCTTGGCTCCAATACTGGGATGCTTGGGTGCCTTTTGGAATCACCACAGGATGCAGGGATGGCTCCAGTGTCTGTCATATCACATACAAGACCTTCCACCACCCACCTGCAGTCATCCATTCTTTCCTTTGCAATCAGTGATTCACAATTTCAACTGTTTGACCAGTTTCTTTCTTCTACTTTCAGGCTCTAATTTTAGTTTTCAGATGCTCATTTCCTATTTTCTCTTCCTGGACTGTTGTAATCCTTCTAACCCATCAGTGCTCCAAACCTGACCTGTCTGTCTACCTCAGCTATCTGACGTGCTCTGGTCTTCCCTGTTCCTACCTGTGCAGTTCTGGTGGAAAGCATGTACAAGGCAGTTCCCATTTGGTGTCTCTGACCCATGATTTACACGTCAGAAGCAGGATGTATGTGTTCTGGACAAATTAGATGTTGTGTTCTGATACAGAACCTCAGGATTGGATGAGATAGTGAAATGTACATTTCATTTAATTAAAAACAACCCCTCCATTCACTGTAGAGCGGTATTGCTCTGTATTGCTGCCCCAGAGTGGTTAAGACAGTCACCATGTGAACCTTTGGACTATGGGAAAACCACCGAACAGTTTAAGACCAAAAGATGTATTAAATCTTCATCCTTCAGGTGAAAAGAAAGGTGCACTTAAGTGCCTAGTTGTGAAATAGCTTGAAACAATAGAAGCTGCAGCTGGACACATATAGACCTGAGCAAAGTACCGTGCAAGGAAGACTGAGTTAGCCTGTAATGGTTGCGAACTGAAGAGGCTTCTGCTGCTGTAAAAAGTTCCTGGCTCTCCGTTCTTCCAGCCTCCTATCCCACCTTTGCACCTCTGCTCTGCCCTGTGCTAGTGTATGTGTTTGTGCAACAGTACTGACAGCTGAAACAGGGAATAGCTTGCCTAAAAGTCACACAGTAAAAAAAAATCCACAGCAATGTTTCAGTTGCATAAAGTCACTCAATAGCCAGTCCTGTGAAGCCACACTTAGTAAGTTCCCTGGCAGTACGCTAAAATGCAGGGGAATAAGCAGTTGTTTGACATGCTGTGTACAGGAAAAAAAGTAACAAGTAAGAGAGGAATATGACTCTGAGCAGAAGCAGGGCACGGAGGTTTTCAGATGCGGGACTGATGAGGAAAACATAAAACTGGGGAAATGAAACAGCTTTACGCTTCTAAGATGTGTGATGCACCGGCACCTCACACTCATGCATGAACATGGTTGCAGCAGTGAAATGTCTGTTTTGTAGAATAGCTTTCACCAGAAATCAGAAACTATTCCGTAAGAACTTAAAATTGTCTAACTACTTATGTGCTAGCAGTCAGGCTAGCATGTTTTTACAGCTCACAATCTTCCAACATGGGTGTTCCCATAGAGGGTCTCTTTAAAGCTAGTATCAGAGTAAAGACCTTTATATGACCCCTATGACATGTGCCTTTATGTGACTTGAGAAGTGATTGGAGCCTCATACTAGAAATGCCTCCAAGATGCTGTTTCCCTCAACCTCCAATGCTCGACATGATATTTATTCTGCTTCAGTATGAATTTAAACAATATTCAGTTCTTAATGCTAATAAATTTTAAAAAATGCAGAAAAGTAAATATGCACGCTTCAATACATATCTGTTATTTATAAATGAATTAGGACACCTTTCTTAGTCTTTCCAGAGGCAATAAAATCCTGGCATGCCTTACAGATTGTGGGATGAGATAAAGAGAGTGTTACTATGAAATGAACGTGAGGGTGATGCTGTTTTCGAGGGAACTATAGTTCAATTATTGAATAGTAAGATAATACGGCTATTTTTAAATTTTTTAATATTTTTTTTACTCGTATCCTACTGTGGACTGTTTTCCATGAGCTTTCTGGAAGACATTTTTTCTCCTTAATAAAGTAAATTAATATTCATTTATCATAATGAAACGTTTTAGGATTTTACCTTCTGATAACAATTTCTTATGTAAAGCAGAAGATATTTTAAATCTCTCTTTCTTGCTCAAGGAAAAGTGCATATGGACTTTGGTTGGCTATCTATAGCAACCTCAGAATGTTTAACTTTTTTTATTTTAACACACTGTAATGAAAATATTTAATTAATTTAGAATATTTAGAATGTAAGTATCAAAGTCCATTTGATAAAATTATTTTTGGGGGAGATACTTAAGGATTTGAATAATTCTTAAAATATTTACATTTTTTCCTCTGACTTTTTGTTTTACACTGTATTTTACAGGTCTTAATTTCTATTTGATGTAGGTTTCAAACTTCAGATTGATGGCTCAACACCTTGCAACAAATTTTGTAAATATGCTCTGGGGGCTTGGTCCTGAAAGATAAACATTTCTTCCTATTGAGGCACTGAGGAAAACCAGACCCCCCTCATTTATTATGTGATATCAAGAAACCTAAGGAGATTTTGATCTCCTTTTTCAGGAACATCTTCAGCAAGAAAAATGAAATGTCATCATGGTAAGGTGAATCATAATAAATGTTATGTCTTGGCTGACACTGAAAAATAAATCAAAGTTGTGAGAAATATTGGTGACTTTTTTTCCACAGAGATTTGGACCGGTTTTATAAATTAAACAGTATGCGATGACAGCTTTGGGGCGGTAAGTAAACCATTCAGAAGATAATCTCCATAGTAACAAAAAAAGTTTAACCATCTCAAACCAAAATAGCACATCTGGACTTGGCTGTGTCATATGGCAATAGGGAACATTTTATTGTTGTCAAAAGTCACGGTACACAAGAAAACTGTGCACTGTTTAATCCTTGTTAGCAGAAATCACTGAAGTGCAAGCAATGCATTTGGGAGGATTCTGATCCTGTAAATCATTATCTGTTTGCTCACCTTTATGCTGTATAAGGGTCCTGTTGTGATCCATCTGCTGTTTGCAACTTAGGAAAAAAAGCAGTATTTTTCTTAATGAATATGAAGTCCAATCCTGAAAATTCTTGCTCATGTCTGTAGTCCCAAGTCATGATGACAGAATTCAAGTAATAGCTGAGGCACTCAGTTTGTAATTAGCAGTATTTAGTTTTAATTGCACTAAACTTCAAAGCTGAAGACCTATTTCACAACAGTAATGCTTTTGTGTGCTAAAGCAAACATGGAATTGTTTAATTTATGTGGGTGCTGTAACTCAGAGATAAAGAGCGAACTGCAGAAGAGAATTCAAAATTTGTTTTGTTAAGGACAAAGCTGTGTGTGACACTCTGTATCTCAGCCTGAGAATAAGAGAGAGCAGAGGCTCCACTTTTTGTCTTGTTCATGCTGCATAAACTCTGGGTCAAGCCCTGCAAAACTTAGTGCATAGTTGATGGCAGGAGTCATCTACAGGGTGGCTGGCAGGAGCTGTGTGTTGTCCAGCATCTCCCTTACCACAAAATTCACCTTCGGCTTCATTAATTTGTCCCTGCCTAAGGCAACAAATAGTCAGGGAAGGAAACATCTAATCTTCATTCTGTCTTTGTGATGAACTTGCCATTCCAGTCCAGTCATTTTCATACAGGGATGCAGCAATTTGTAGGTATGGGCTATGACACACATTGTGTCTCTGAGATAGGCTGTTTTAGAGTTTGTGCTTCCTGAGGCTTATCCTGAACTGGGACATTTATGTACCTCCTTTACTCAGAGCTAAGCAAAAAGGAACAGTGTAGGGCTCCAGAGTGACAAAATCCTGCATTGCTAGCAAGCTCTCCATGACTTTATGAGAGCTCTACATCCAGTCTAGATCTCCTGAAGCCAATCAGCTTCACCAGAATTACCTAGCATGTTTTCAGCTCTTCCACATCCCTTCCTGGATACAACTAAAGCAATAAAACCCAGGAAGTAGCTCAGTCTCCTTGGTCAGTTCATTCCTTTTCATCCATTGGATGGTGCCAGAACAGCTAAAAAAGGTCCAATATGGGTTCCCAAAAAGGACTAGAGAGATCCCTAGATTTATCTTAATAATAGTTACAGACAGCAAGGTTTGCACAGCTTCACTCATTTCTAGCACCATATCCATGAGGCCACAGCACATTTCTGTCTTTCTACACTAACCCCTTCTTATTAAGCTCAACCATTTCCCTTTAGCTCCAGAATAAGTCCCTGGACATAACCAGCACCACAAAGTCCTGTGAACTGGGGGTGCTCCTGTTTGACTGTGTGTTTCTTCCTCCTTCCATGCTTGTAAAGGAGAGAGTGTACTCATATCAAAGCCTCCCTGTGCAAAAATCTTTAAGCATGATTCAGACCTCTCTAAAAAATTCTAGTATGAAGGAAAAATCCTTCCTCTTTCCCTTCAATGATCCTAAAATATTCCCTCATCCTGACCTAAAAGGATGGCTACAATTACGAGCCAGGATTCACAAAATCTTGGCCCAACAATGTACGTGATAACAAATGATTTGACATAAAATCCTTCCAAGGCAAAAAAATCACAAACAAACATGCACAGTAGAGTCAGGTTTATAAAGCTGGGTGATGAAGCAAGGTCAGTACTTTTAATCCAAATGCAATAATCCTTGTGTTGCATCACAAGAAGCCTCCTAAGTAACCTCTCCACAGCTTGCTGAAATCACACAGTTCACAATCTTTGCTTTCATGCTTCCTTTGTTAAATAATTTAGTGGGGATATTTTGGATGAGATTCTCAGTGTAACATGCTTATCTTTTAACACAAATGGTTCCTCCATCTCCTCCCCCTCCTTTTGGCTATGTGAGCATGCCGAGCATTGTGTGTGGTTGGAGTGCAGGGCATTCAAGTAATTACTTTTATTACATTGCACAACAACAACCTTTACAATTTAAGATCACCAGTGCTTCGGCAGATCTGACATCCCAACTCAGGCTTTGATAATGTGTTGCTAAAAAAATGTTGTTTATACAGTACATTTCTGGACGCAGCAAATTTCACTTGAACCTGCCAATGGCTTACTGATAAATATACACTGGTAGAAGTTCAACAGCAGTGGGCCAATGAGTTAGATAAATAGCCCATGACACCATAAGCATTGAAGGTTAGTGTTTTCCCAGATGTCACACTTTGGTAGACATAAACTCTTTTCTTAAAACAGATTAAAAATTAATAAATCCTCCTTGCAAGGTAAAAACAAAATATTAAAATGCATATTCAAAACACAAAATAAATTACTCTTAAAGTCTATTGCAGTCATCTACTAGGTTTCCTGCCTCTTGGATGTTAATTATGATTTACTCAAGATTTGTGGTCAATTTTTAAGTATTAAAGCATCTCATATGACTGGTTGCCAATTCTGAAGTCTAAAGGCCTTGCTTTATATTGCTGTAGTAGAATAGGAAATATAATCAAAGTCTGACCTTCAACTTTAATCTTATAAACAGAGAATTTGCTTACTTTACCTTGGAAACGGATGTGATTCATCACAGTAGCCCATAAATAACATGTCAAACTGTTAGACCAATCAATGAAAATAAGTTATTGAAAAATAATGTGATTGTAAAGTCTCTATGTAAACCAGCTTAGTGTTATTTTAAAATGAGGAGGGCTTTCAGCTTGGGGTGGTTTTTAAGGAGGATGGTTATTATATATTAATACAGTAAACATGAAACATATCTGGCCTACATGAGCTATTCTTTTTCAGAAAAAGTATCTTAAGTCAAATAAGCATTAAACCTCCAGAGGAAGAACTGGGCTCTGCTTAGATCAAGACTGAAAATGGGAGGTTACCTAAACTGCCTGTTGCTTAACACTGTACCTTAACTAAAATCAGAGGGTGAACTCCTGTTCACATGGGAACCCACAGGAATAGTTCAGTCACAGAAAATCTGCATTACAGACCTCAAAGCTGCAAGCAGAATTTCTGGGGTGTGATCTGTATGAATTAAGTCTCTAATTCTTTATTGTGCATACTAACTCTGAAGTCTGACAACAGCAATTTAAACAGAAAGCTGCTATTCCACGGCTTATGTTTTCAACATACCCAGATAATGGAGCATTTCACAAAAGCCTTTCAGGTGTCTCCCTGGCTCCAAAAAGTCTGATTTTAAAATTCTTCAATGTAGTAGCACAGCATTCATTCAAACAATACAATTTACACTGAAATAACCCACAATGGTATATTGAACTGAACTGAATATCAAATAACTTAACTGTGGTAGATTTGTATTATTAAATTTTGTTGTCCAGTTAACAAAAAGCTGTTTTACTGAACTGAAGGCCGAGGTGGATTTTAGCATGTTGTATCAGAGTCATATTTGTCCAGCATTTAGATCTACCAGATGAAGTTGGGTTTTTTTTGCATTCTTCCTGTTAGTAATAGTGCAGACATTTCTCATATCTAAAAATTAGACCAGTTATTTTGATGTCAAAATATAAATAAAAATTTTCAGCCTATGTTATTAAAAGTTCTTGTTTGTACACATGATGGAGTCTTTCAATATAAATAATTAACAGGTGACTAGACTGTATTGCTGCTCAATGAGGCTGGGAGGCAATGGAATAATATCTTATGACAGCTATGTACGTTCCTGTTTTCCTTTCATTGGTACCATAAAACTAATTAAAAATAAATTCTTTACCTCATACAGGAAACATTCTGCTAAGATTATATTTTAATTATGTAGAGAAGGAATATAATATAAACAATGATGGTTATGAGAATGATTTTCTGACAGAGCAGCTTTTTAGTATTTTTTGTTTTTTGTAAACTTGGCTTTGTATTTTCATTTGTTAATATAAACAGAACATAGTTGGGGTCAAAAGCATTCTGGATTTGCATCATGAGAGCCAGAATCCTCTCTTGGACTTTTTCTTTGTTGTTTATTTATTTACTTAAGCCTCAAACCTGGTGGGAAGAAATAAGGAAATGTCAGGAATCCCATGCAGACTCTGTGAATCTCTGGCAATAACAAGTGACCTCAAGAATTACCTGATGAAAACCTCTGCCCCAGTGAAACATCACTTTCCTCATGGCATTTCCTAATGCCTTGCTCCACGTGCAGCCTCAGCCTACTTCTATGCCACAGCCATGGCTCCACCAGTACAGTGAGCAGGGTTCCTAATGCTGGTGGGCTCCCAGTGAGCACCGGGTGCTGCTTTTGGAGAGGTCCTGATTCATAACAATAGCAAAGCAGAAACATCTTTGTCATACTCATTACCACTAGAGTGGAGAAGATTGGTAGCTGAGGTCCAAGTGTGAAGGAGCCTGAAAAGGAAAGCCTGTCCCAAGTGACTCTTAGCTCAAGCAGAAAACAGAAGATGGCACTAGGACATGGATGGGGAAGAGAAGAGAAACAGAGGCAGGGTTGGAGGACAGGGTGTTGTACCTCTAACTGAAGCACCTGCCTTTTTCTTCAAGTTATCTTCTCTGCCCTCCATTCGGAGTTGGAGAGGCTGCTGTGGGGTATGACCTGTGCCGTGTTCAGAGGGATGGTGCCATGGCTCTGTGCCATACATCTCCCTGGCCAGCAGCACTGTGGCCATGGCTGGCCCATGGAACAGGAACTTGATTTGCATCACACTCTATGGACACATTGTAGCTGTTTTACAGAGAGGTTAAGGAACGGTAATGAAATGTTTTCTGGTTTGTTTACATAAATGTTCTTGCAAAGCTGCAAGACAGGATGAGCGAAAGCACAAAGGTGGTTGCTTGATGATTGAACAAATGTCATTGTCATGCTCAGATGCCTGGGAACAACAATTCCTGCTCTTATATGTTGGCTGTGAAATGAACTTCCTACTGCGGGCAGTATTTACAGACATGCTTTGGTACATTGTAATTGAATGAACCTTTTAAAGAGTGATTTCCAGAGACAATAAAGCTTACTTTCTATTTCCTTTTTATGGAATATTATTTTAGACAACTGCATCTTAAAAATCATCTGTATATTCATAAAACTTTTTGATGTCATCCTTACTGTAACATCACTTAAATCCACCACAGCATTTTCTGGGTTCTGTTTTAATGTTGCTTCTAGTCTTACAGATTTATTTTTTTTTATATTTATTTGTGGAAAGAGACACTTTCTGATATGAATACTGTAGTAGTGATTCTTCATTCAGTGCTGGGTAGATTTAAGCAAATAAATTCCACTTAAGGTAAGGGAGGTGAAAATTTAAATTTCTCAGTCTGGGAATAGAGACTCCTCCCTTAAAATATTTTATTCTCCCTAAGAAACTAACTTCTCTTTTTCTTTTTCTTTTTCTTTTTCTTTTTCTTTTTCTTTTTCTTTTTCTTTTTCTTTTTCTTTTTCTTTTTCTTTTTCTTTTTCTTTTTCTTTTTCTTTTTCTTTTTCTTTGAAAAGAATATTGAACACTAAACAACTTTTTATTGTTGTTATTAGTATCTTTATTTCACTAAATGAAGCATCTGTTTTAAGACAGAATAGCAGTATCATGTCATTGCTGCTTTCTCTTGCAACTCTCTCTTCTCACCCAAACATATGTTATGGGTCAGAAAACATTTTTTGTCATTTATACTGATAATGTAACTAATTCACCCACACGTGCTCTACTGGTGTCATAACACATGGCAGTTTATCTCACACATTACTCAACATGTTGTGAAGAAAAGAGCCTGAAATATCAGAAAGAAAAATTGAGGGATGTATGACTGTGGCTGAGCCAATGGAAGTGGTGCTGGGGTTTATAGATGTAGTTAATAGTGCTGTGAGTAGTGCTATTGCTGGCAATCCTGCCAGTTTTTTAAAAAAGTCACTGAGTTCCTTGTATAGGGTTGAGCAACTCACTAAAAATAAATCATCTGTTCCTTTCTACTGCCATGAAATAGAGGAGAAATATAAGCATTGTAGTTAGCAGCAAGGCTGACCTTAGAGATTCTGTTGCCCCAGAGCTGACGAGATTATAGGGAAGGGAGAGTTTATAGCAGAGGTTTTAGAAACAAATGCTTTAGAATTTCATTCCACATTTAGGAAAAAAGAACAGAAAAGCATTAAGTCCTTTGGGACATCTTTCATGACTTGTATATCTTTCCCCATCAAGATTCAGCTCTCAGAAAACCTCATGCTGTGTTTGTACTGTGTTGTTGCCAGCTCTTGTTATCTTACAGCAAAACTTCAAGTAACTGATACTGGAGTAAGGTTGCTACCTGAGCATTTCATTTTTCATGAAGAAGAAACAGCAAAAAAATAGGTGCTCTTGGGGCAGTAGACAACATCACTGACCACGATGTCTCCAAAACGCAAATAAAGTTATTGGTTTTTAAATCTAATTATTATTAATCACCTTTGTGATATTGTTAATGCAGATTGTAAATACAAGATAGAAGTGTACAAATCAGACATCTTTTCTCTTTCAGAAAAGCAACACATGAAAATCAGCCACAATGTTTTAAAAGGCGTGCTAGCAAAACCTTATGTAGTTCTTCTATTCTAAAATCACATTTCTACCATCTTTGAATGTACACTCTAGCTATGACATTCCACAGTTTACTATTTTAAATTATATGGAGCAGTTTCTATATATTTAAATTTTTCCTTTTAGAAATGAATGAAATTATTTGCATACTGAATTAAAACTAAATTTATCTGGTAATTCACAATCAAACCAGTATTCAGCAGGTCTTGCTAATTTATCCTAGTGTGCCTATAAAAGGAAAATACATATTTTCTTGATAAAGCTGAATCAGGAGTGTACATAACATACCCTGTAAGTTTTAAGAAACATTAAAAACTGTAGCATGAAAGGGCATCAGAGCACATTCATACTTAATGGTGGAAGCAAGATCAAACACTGCATGGAATTTAACAATACATGATATTCCTCTTCAAATTCCTCAATCTGCATCCACTTTTTTGTCATGTTTCAAACCTTCACTAATGTTATTTTTTTTCTAGAAAGTCCAGATCTTTTTAGATGAAGTGTCAAAATTGGCCTTCAGTAATATGTTTGCTGGAAAACAATTTGAAAATGTATGAGAGGTAATAAATAAAACCGAATTTTCATTCCCTTTTTTCTGCTCTGTTATGATATATTTTTGGAAAAGATTTACATTTATGACTATGGATAGTATCATCAATTATTTACCCTTCAGCAAAATGCATTATGTTATAAATTTAATCACATACCAGATCAGACTATTCTAATTTCAAGTCTGTATCATTTTTTACTGAGGGAGATACAATATTCATCCATGAGAAATGCCTTTCCATTCACCCTTAAGGAATTCAGTTATTTCTACAAGCCAATATGCAGCTAAAACACTAAAACAATTTTCATTATGTTGGAAAATATGTTGAAGTTTTGTTCCTCTGGTTTCTTTTAATTGAAACGTATAGTGATCAGTAACTTTTGGGGGCTATAACTCCTAATTTTTATGTATTTAAGGTTGACACAATGATATACCTCTTAGGACTATGAAACTGTCTTGATAGATGGGAAAAAATAATTGAAATTAAAATAACAGAAATATTTGGAATTGAAAGAATGACATAATTAAACAATTGGCAGGAAGTAATTTCATTTTTCATTGGTTTGTAAAGAAAGTGTTATCTCCTAAAGCTAACAGGATAATTGGCAAATGATTATATGTTCATCCTTTTTAATTGTAAAATATATTTTACATTTGCAAATATTTTTAATGAAGTTTCGTACATTTAAAGTAACAAAGCAGAAATGTACTATTGGCCTTTTGGCTCCGTAGAAGCAATGACTTTTCACCAATATTTTTATATTTCTATGGTTTCAAGCATCAGTGACGACAGGAAACAAATTTGAGCTTTTCAATCAACTCTTTAATTGTTTCCTCAGTTATAGAAAGAATTAATATACTGATAGCAATATTGAAAATTTTAATATGATGAGTTATGTTAGATACAAGTGAAACTTGGGGAACAACACTTCAATTTGCTGTTAATGTTGTGTGATGTTAATGTTAATGAGATAGCACACTGTTGCTCCTGAAGAAGCCATCTTGTTGATCTCTGAATTCCTTAGCAATTAAAAGAGTCAACAAAATAATTAGACATTAAAAAATAATTAAATACTTTTGTTCTTAGATGATGTGATAGAATTATCTTTCTGACTAATTCAATTTTCATATTACCTTTCGTCTGATGAAGTGACAGGAATTTCTGAGCAATTTATTTTGCATAAACTTCATTCAGCCTTATAATCATTACCTATATGGAAATCTTTGTTCCCTCATTTTAGAAAATGTAAAACCATTTCTTCTGCAGTAGAAAAATTGTTTATCGTGACTGTTATCATGGAAGTTTTTGTCACTGCTATGATTTGTGTAGGACTGCTGTTTAATCATGCTTGTAGCAGACTTGTGTGCTGGGTATATATTTCCCCTACCTGCTTCCTACATAGTCCATTATAAAACTCAAGACAAATGTGGAATAAAACAATCTCTAAATACTGTTCAGCTGCATATGAAGAAAAATACTCATTGTAATCCTTTTAGTTAGACTAAAAGAATTCTGAGAATACATTACAGGAATTTTATTTTTCACTTCTTTGGTAGTTTAAGGAATTTCTGTGAAACCTTATAAGAACCATATAGATGTAGTGCCTGGGGATATGGCTTAGTGGTGGACTTAGTTGAGGAGGGTTAATGGTTGGACTCGATGATCTTAAAGATCTTTTCCAACACTGATGATTCTATGATTCTAAGTTTATACTTCCATGTTCTTCTGTTTTATGGGCACTGTGTAAACAATAATTATTATTTGAGAGGTCAACCAACCAGATGGCTCAGAGAAAATTCCTTCAGCAAAATAAGCTTAGATTTTTTTTCCCTCATGTCTTTCTGTGGGCATGAATAATTATGATAACTTATTCAATTGTTCTAGCATCTTTACCTGTTACTACTAGAGTTACTAGGTTTTAAAGACTGATTCAACATGCCACACTTATGAAGCTTTTGTAGTAACATAGACTGTCATCCATTTGGCAAGTACTTATTGTGAACATGGATACTAATTAATTTTTCAGACATTGACTTTCTCTGGTTTCCTATCTGACTTTTCCTCATCCAGGTAACAATTAACAAACTTTTGGGTCAACTCCATATTTTAATAAGCAAACCTCAAAAAATGAAAAACCTTTGCATGTCCTGCTGATACAATGTGAAAAGAAAAATCTTTTTCCAAGGGTAGTTGTCTAGGTTTGTCCTACAGTTAATGCAGAGAGAGAGATCCCTAAAGATTTATCCCACTTGTCCTACAAACAGATTGATTTCTCCTATGAAGCTTTCTTTTTCCCATTGACTGCAGAGGGTATTAGACAGCTAGTTTAGAGACGCATATCACATTTGGACAGGTAGACTTAGCCTCAGATACCAAACTTAGTTTTTTCAGCTTAAAATCTAGTCTGTGAATGTGGCATAATCAAAAATCACACTACTTACCATAATACAGCTTCAAAAGCTTAACTGACTTATTCAGCTTCACCCTTACAGATACTATAAATTAATAAGTAAAGGATATTTCCTCTGAGACAGAACATATCTTCCAAGAAAATGCTCTCTGTTATCAGTGATTATGGTCCAAAGTAATACTGTGCCAGTCATCCTTGTGAATGTTTGGTGATACCATAATGTAAATAAAATTTCATATTGATGCATGTTTTCTTGCTCCCACGGGTTTATCTTGAAGTAAGTATTAGATCTGATCAACTCCTACCATTGCTGCTTATGTACTGTCAATAGTATGCTAGTTAAATTCAATTACAAAGGTTTTTGGTATTGTAATCCTAAATATTTTATAATTTTCTTTTTAGATTCTTTGTAACCATACAGAACTTCTGCCCTAGTTTACAAATTCACAAAACCCAGACTTGAACTGTCATCAGAAAGATCAGGAAGGTGTCTGTGTTTAGATGTGAAAGACAAAGCTTTTGGAGCTGTATGAGCTATGAATCCTTTTTTAGGGAAAGACTACCAAGCAAAAGCAATCCATCCTCACTTCTGCGTTCCTTCCAAAAAAAAAACAAAACCCCACCAAGCCAAAAAAACCAACTTCCCATTCACCTAGATGACCAATGGGAGAGATCACTGACCTGGAACAGCAGATAGGACTCAGTCCAAAAGAAGTGTCTTAATTACTGCTATTACACACAATTCATGCCTCTATGTGGTTGTGTGGCTGAGGAAAGCAACCTCTCTCACTCTTTCTTTTTAAGCTACTGTCTTGTCCTTAAAATAGTCAAAGATTTATTGAGAAGGACAATGGAATTTCTTTTATCCCATCCTAATGTTGGTAGTCAGTACATAACTTGTTGCCTATGGAGGGCAGCATATTTGAGTAAGGAAACAGAATTGAATAGGTGCCCAAAGATCATACATACTATTATGTACATGGTGATGATTTTGGAAGCATTTGTGTATATACTGCAATATACTATATATACTGTGTGCCCTGACAGTGGTAAATGCAACAATTATTCTCTTTTTATTGTTAAAGGAGATAATGAAGATTAAATAATAGGGTAGGTACTGTAGAAAGACAACAATACATAAACAATCTCTGTGCTCATTTCATAGTCATAGAATCATAGAATGGTTTGGAAAGAACCTTAAAGCTTATCTAGTTCCAAACCCCCTGCCACAGGGAGGGTCACCTTCCCACTAGACCAGGTTGCTCAAAGCCCCATCCAGCCTGGTCTTGAATACATCCAATGATGGAGCATCTACAACTTCCCTGAGTAATGTGTTTCTAGTATCTCATCACCTTCACAGCGAAGAACTTCTTCCTAATTTCTAATCTAAGTCTGTCCTCTTCCAGTTTGAAGCCATTACCCCTTGTCCTATCACTACAATCCCATATAAAAAGACGCTCTGCAGCTTTCTTATAGGCCCCCTTCATATAGTGGAAAGCCACAATAAGGTCTCCCTGGACTCCTCTCTTCTCCAAACTGGACGATCCCAACTCTCAGCCTGTCCTTGTAGGAGAGATGTTCCAGATCCCTGATCATCTTCATAGCCCTCCTCTGGACTTGCTCCAACAAGTACATGTCCTTCTGTGTTGGGAGCTCTGGAGATGGACGCAGTACACCAAGTTGGGGTCTCATGAGAGCAGAGTAGAGAAGGAGAATCACCTCCCTCAGCCTGCTGCCTGCCTTCTTTTGATGCAGCCTGGGATACGGTTGGCTCTCTGGGCTGCACTCACACATCACAGGCTTGTGTTGAGCTTTTCATCAGCCATCACCACGAAGTCTTTCTTCTCAGGACTGCTCTCAATCCATACTCTGCCCAACCTAATTGTGTTTGGGTTTACCCTGGCCTAGGTGCAGGGCCTTATACTTGACCTTGTTGAACTTCATGAGGTTCACACAGGCCCAGCTTTCAAGCCTGTCAAGGTCCATCTGGATTTGACTCCAATGTGTCAACTACACCACAGAGCTTGATGTCATCTGCAAACTTGCTGAGGTTGCACTAGATCCCACTGTCCATGTCACTGACAAAGATGTTAAACAGTACTGGTCCCAGTACCAGTCCCTGAGGAACACCATTCATCACTGGTGTCCACTTGGACATCAAGCTGTTGACAACACTGCTTCAAGTAAGACCATTCAGACATTACCTTATCCACTGAGTGGTCCATTCATCAGATCCATGTCTCTTCAATTTATGGACAAGGATGTAATGCGGGACAGTGTTAAATGTTTTGCACAGGTCCGGGCAGATGATGTCAGTTGCTTTTCCCTTACCTGCTAACTTTGCAAGTCCATCATAAAAGGCCAACAAATTTGTTAGGCATGATTTGCCCTTGGTGAAGCCATGTCAGTTGCCACCAATCATCTCATTTTCCATGTGCCTAGCAGGTCTTCAGGAGGATCTGCTCCATGACTTTGCTACGGGCAGAGTTGATTCTGACTGGCCTGTAGTTTCCCAGGTCTTCCTTTTTCCCCTTTATGAAAATGGGCATTATGTTTCCCTTTTTACAGTCAGCGGGACCTTCATCAGACTGCCATGACTTTTCAAATATGACGGAAAGTGGCACAGCAACTTCATCCATCAGTTCCCTCTGGAACTAGAGATGGATATAGTTGGGTCCCGTGGACTTTGCAACTTCAGGTTCTTTAGATGGTCTTGCACCTGATATTCACTTGCAGTGTGCAAATATTCCTTCTAATCCCTGCCTTTGCCTTCTGTGTCTTGGGTGGTGTGGCTAAAGCCTTTGACAGTGAAGACTGAGACAAAGAAGTTGTTGAGTACCTCAGTGTTCTCCTTATCCCTTGTGATCAAGTTTCTGTAGTCACTA
Organism: Todiramphus chloris collaris; assembly: GCA_025345505.1. Taxonomy (NCBI): domain Eukaryota; kingdom Metazoa; phylum Chordata; class Aves; order Coraciiformes; family Alcedinidae; genus Todiramphus; species Todiramphus chloris. The sequence goes on from JANVCC010010204.1 coordinate 6,105,464, forward strand.
AATTTACATTGAAATATGTAACTCTGTATGAGATATAAATAAAAATGTGAGATCTTGAAGAGTTATTTAATTAATCTAAAATATTACCTTTGCCCTTAATTCCTGTTTTGCTGATGTCGTTTTAACTGACAACAACATTTCTCACATTATTTGGGAAGCACCAAAGGCAATACTTAGCTTTCTGTCTTCTGTTTTGATGGATGTATTCTCCTTTTATTCAATATCTATTGAATATAGATAATTAATAATACCTATAATTATGTATATAATATATACATATTTTTATATATAACAGATAATAATGTGTTCAAATCACACTAACCAGAGGAAGTCTTCCTTAGGAAAGGATTGATCTGTAATACTCCAGATCATGCCTTTTTATTCCTGAATTTGTGTAGCTTGGGACAGGCTTGATCTAAGTCTTCAAGGAAGACTACATGGCTGTGTGGACATTTCTGAGCTGTGGGACTAGCATCTATATCATGCATTGGCTGTTGGGGTCTACAGATCCTGAAGTGTCTCCTAGGAAATCTGTTGCCAGCTGTGATTTAATGTAGTTTACACCCATCTCCTGTGTCAAATTATAGATGATGCAAGCTGTTGTGGGTTGTTACTTGCTTGTGACCGGCTTCCACAGCAAGTCCTGAGGAGAAGAGTATGACACACTTCCTGGCAGTTTCCTACGTAGAAAATAAAATTATTAATTTTTATCACTGAACTTCCACTTTTATTCAAGATATTAAATACATTTGATATTTTTACCTTCCTGACTTTGAGGAAAGCACACTAAAATATTTAATGATTTCTCTTCCTGCCCAGAAGTGGAAAACCAATAACAGTACATCAAACATTTTAAAAGCATTTCATTAAAGAAAACATCTGAATATACTGCTAGTAATAGATCATTTAATTGTTATGTATTAAAAATTAGATATTTCTAACATTCTTTTTGAACTTTCATGTCTTTGAAATTTATTATGTCAATTGTCAGTTGCTATGACATCACAAGATGAAGTCAAAGCAATAATTACTTCAGTATTTAAAATCCTTGGAGTACACCAATTATTCAGGCTGCTAAGTGGAAGTAAAAAATGTCAGTTTAGCTCTCAATAATCTCATAATGTTTAAAGGTTCATGGATCAGATAGGAAGAGAGGAACTAGAGTTTGACTAAAAGACATTTTCTGTGCAAAAGATGCTGAATCCATATCTTCTAATATATTCTAGTGATTAATCAAAGTGATTTAAAATGATTATTTAAGACCCTGTATTTGAATTTTCTTTCAGTGTAAAGATTTCCTATATTTATTGTGATATGTGAGTAAATGGTTTGTGACTAATGCTTTACAAATACTCATCTTTAAAATTTAAGGACCCAGATATTACATTTTTTGCTATTTGAACCAGGCTGAGAACTTTAGACACTGAGAACATGTGACTAAACCACCAAATTTTATTTGTTTGCTTTGTAAATCCTATGCCATGGTGTTCTCCCAGTGTAGATTAGCTGAATGCTGAGGTACTTCAGAAGTAAAGTTATGTTTCCTTTTCTGGTTCCAGATAATGGAGGCAGAGGAAAACAACCTCGAGAGGAGACTCTTAGCTCAGTAGACCTCTGCAGAAAACTGTTGCTATAGGCTAATGAAGAACTATTTCTTGTTCAAAGTTTCTTTATAAAATAACCAAGAGGTTATTTATGGTTCTTTGCTCATTTATACACTCTCTATTACCAATGCCAGCTAGAACTGTAATTAAGCTTGTACTTACAGTGACAGGAATAAAAAACATTCAGTATTTACTCATCTTTTTACCTAATCAGAGTATTTTCAGTACAAATTTTCATATGGCTTACACGTTCAAACATGGATATTAAAAATTAAAAATGTCTCTTTCCTTGCATGAGTTTGAAAATCCTTTCCTCTTTCTAATACTTCTTACACTTTCTGTTAGAAGTCATACATTAGATGTGTCATTTGGTACTGTGCGTTTTGCATAGGTCACTGTCAATCCAAATTACTATGGAAACACTTAAGATCTCTATTTTGCAACTTTGCAACACCTCTGGAGTGCTTTACTGACACAACAGAACTTGAAGTGTATGCAAGATTCTCTCTCTTTAAATATAAGCAATAGGGTCTATCCCAATCACAGACAAAACAAGCCATGGATAAGACATATCAGATATGCAAACTTTAATCTATGAAGGTTTATTTTAGTTTTTCTTCAGATATGTAGGTAGTATGGTGACAAATCTGGTTGAGCCTATAAATCTTTAATGTGTGCAATGCATTTGTGGACTGTTTGTGATTCTGTAGTTCAGAATAGAAGTTTAATTACAAAAGGATCACAATGTCTTTGATTATGAAGGATTATTAACTTACCTTAGAGATCTTATCTGGTTACAGCAAGTGTCTTTTGTCTCAGAATGAAGTTCTTACTTCTCTTAAAAAAGTCTTCACTGGTGGAATGCTGCAGAGGCAAGTCACTAGTTCTCAAAGGCTTTGCTCTGAGAAATTCTGGGATGAAAGTAACTGCATCACATATGTTCAATAATGATGTCTAAAATACTGTGACCCACACGGTTTTCAAGTCTTTCAGAATTTGAGGGAAACTGAAAACTACACTGAGAGTCATGTATTAAAAATTAGGCCAATAAATATTATTCTACTACTCTGTATGAACTTCTAAGTGTCTTTAAAGTAAGACTGATGTTGTATTTAGACTTATAATGCAAGTAACAAAAAATAGAGCTAGTATTTCCTAGGTGAATACTCACAGTTTTCATGTGGAAGGGAATCATTGCCCAGGAGATTTCATTGACCATTAAGGTGTCATCCTCCTTTAATTTATGTAATCAAGACTATCACTGACAATTTTGGAATACTCTTGATAGTTTCCAATTCCAGCTCTATTTCTTCAGGTATATTCTAGACATCCTTTGGAGATAGAACAGGAGGGTATGAGGAGAAACGTCTTTTCTCTGGTTATCAGCCATACGCAGCTTATTTTCTCCTCTGGTTCAACATCAGAAATAAGTACAACTTTTGGTAAGCTAAAATGCTATTATGAAGATTAGACTATATAAAAGAATATACTGTTACTGTTCAGTTCTCTGCTGATGATAATCATGATTAAAAATGTGATTCATCTATTCATAATGATTATGCTTAATGACTTGCTTGTAACCACTTTCAAAGATCTTATGAAAAATTAAAATCTCAGTAAAATTTTAAAGTGCATCAGTTCTGGTTTACAGTGATTTATACTATGTCAATCTATTTTAAAAGTGTTCTATTAATTCAGACTGTGAACCAGAGCCTCCACTGGGTGTTACTATCAAAAACTAGTTTTTTAGGTCTGGCATCTAAACCAAAGAGACGTTACTTTCACTAAGCATTATTAGCTTTAGGTGATGTTATTAAGTGATAATGAAATAAAGATTTAACTATGATACCAGCATAACTATTATGTGCACTAGGAAGACAGAATTAGCTTATTCTTAAAACCTCAGAAAATGCAGAACCATATAAGTGCAAATGCACAGGTTAAAACCTGACCATATTTGGAAAAGTAACTATTTTTTAAAGATGCAAATATCAAGGATTGTATGGAGAATATTGTATGCATATTAATCAGAAAATTAAGAAGAGATTTTATGATTAAACATTAGAAGTATTGATATAAACATTTGTGAATAAAGGAACACTGAGGAGAAATGTTCAAAAGTATCATTATACAAGGGCACTACATAATTTATAAATTTGCAATGAATGCATCCAAAGAAGGGAAACAAAGCTTATGAAGGGCCTAGAGAACAAGTCTTATGGGAAGTGGGTAAGGGACCTGGGGTTGTTTAGCCTGGAGAAAAGGAGGCTCAGGGAAGACTTTCTCTCTCTCTCTCTCTCCAACTACCTGAAAGGAGGCTGTAGTGAGATGGATGTCTGTTCTCCCAAGTAAGAAGTGATAAGACAATAAATGGCCTCAGGTTGGAACAGGGGAGGTTTGGGTTGGACATTAGAAAATACTTCTTCACTGAAAGAGTTTTCAAGAATGGGAGCAGGATGCCTAGGAATTGATGGAGTAACCACCCCTGAAGGTTTTTAAAAGATGTGCCAATAAGGTGCTTAGGGACATGGTTTTGTTGTGAGTTTGGCAGTGTTAGGTTAATGGTTGGGCTCAATGATCTTAAAGACCTTTTCCAACTCAAATGAGTCTACAATTCTGTGATATATTCTGCAGTTCTGTGATTCTGTGATTCTATTGACTAGCAAAAATTGAGGATGACCTATAAATGTACCATAAACATATGGAAACTTTATGAAAAAAAGCTTTGGATCTTTTATTTAATGAACAAAAGCATAATTGGTATGTCTATATTGAGGAAAGAAAACAATTAAGCTTAATTTCATGAATACACATGAAAATAAAACCTATGACTGTAGTTTTGCATACAAATAGGTAAGAAACATTTAATTGAGCTGTTTAAAAATAAATTAGAAGCAAATGCAGATATGCTGTCTCTCCCTAGAGATAGGTAGATGTAATAACCAGTGTTTGCCACCTTGAATTTGGCAAGAAATCCATGCAGTAGGCAGAGATAGACTCCACACTGCATCGTACTGTTCAGTGATTCTATGATTCTTAATTCTTTGTCCTTTGCATTTAAAAATATAATGCTACATTCCATAATACATCTTTTCTTTTTTTTTTTTTTTCACCTAAAATCAGAAAAGAAGTGTTGGATAAGCTTCTAAGAGCAAGTAAGCTAGAAATATAGTGACAGTAAAGACTGAAAGATACAAAGGCATGATAAGTTAATAGAATTACACCATTCTGAGTTCAAGCACAGCTGTAAAATTAGAAGCACAATCTGTGTGATGCAAATCTTAATCCACATCTGTGATTTTTAAATTTTTACTTAGGATGCTTAGGTTTTTGGGTCACCATTAATAGATTTTATCTTTTATAACATAAATACAGAAAAGAACTGTGTTTTGATAAGGTGCTTACTCAACTTTATGGAAATAATTTTACTCTACTGTGTTGTTAGCAATTTATTAGGTGCAATCATTACCTAACTATTTAAAGCATACTGATGCACATTTAAAGTACAAATTTAGATCTGATATATCTTTTGCTTACAGTACACTTGAAACATAATATGGTGATGGTGTGGTGATGTATTTCTTTATTCTGTGGTGATTACTGTTGTCTTAAGGTATTATGACTAAACAATGTATTTTATTTTTAAAAGGAGAAAGAAAAATATACAAACCAAAATATTCTATACATAATAGAACAGTGTCTTCTGCTAGGTACTGGAAAGATTACACTTCGTACCAACACAGAAGCTGAATTTAACTCTTCATTTAAACAGAATGGAAAAGCACTTTAAATTCTCTTCAGGTTGGATAGAAGCTGAGTTAGAAGCAACATTAGACCTCCAGAGTACTTGTGGGGATGAGTAGAAAGACACCAATTTAGAGGATCCTTTTGAATATTTTGTTTTGGTTTTAATCAAGGAATTTAAATCAGGTATTTCCTATGGCAGCCGTGTGAATCTCACCAGTATTTATATTGACCTCTTAATTGTTATAAAAACATGTATTTTGGTACAATTATCATTAACCTGCAAGCAATAACCTTTTACATATTTAAAGTGATTGCAGTACTTGTTATTATAGACCACTTTCAATGCTGTTCATTTAGTACGCTGTGTTTTTAACACAAATGTAATCCACTCTGCATTTTCCATTTAAAATGCATAAGGCAAAGTGCATCATAACAGGATGTAACTATGTATTAATCAAATTAGCACAACACTTCAAAGGCCCTGGCTTTTTACTAGGCTACCGTTAGACCACAATTGATGATGGAAAGAAGCAGTGAAATGAAAGGCTTGGCAAGGGAGCTGTTTATTTTCTTCCAGAAAGATATATTGTGGGTTAATTTTCATGACGGGAAAAAAAGCAGAGGAAAAGTAGTGGTAAGCATTAAGCTAAAGCAAAATAAATGGAATTTAAAATACTACTGTGGCTTAGCTGTTGACAAACACAAATGTAGTAATGAGTTAATGACACAACAGAGCTCAAATGACCTATTGTTTAATTATTCAAACTTCAGGATCCAAACAAAGAAGAGTCAGATTATTCAATATTCACATTGTGAAAAAGAACATCTGTGAAGGTTCTTCTTCTATTATACATTTAACTTACTACACAAATGTAAGATCCTTCAGCTAATACTTTTTCACTACTGTTTCTCAACACTTTTAAGTATATACTACCCATTTTCTGTTTATGACCATTTTAATTTATATTTCAGAATATGATGTGAGGCCTTGTGACATATTGACTCCTACATGGAATAGTCATTTAGGAAACCCAATCTAAGATGCTTTCAATGGAGTACAGTAAAGCATCAGGAATGCATAAGGGAATGGTGTCTGTGTCGCTCTCCATGCAATGTAAGGGCTTGCTGTAAAATGTGAAAATGTTTTTACTGCTTGGATGCATACTCTAGCTTCATTAGAGTTTCAGCTGAAATTAAAATGGTTTAGGCTAAACTTCAGAATTACTTTTTAAATGTATTGATTTGTATTTGTCTCATTAAGCCATTTGAATTTTCTTCATTGTGTTTTAGGGCTGCAGGGTAATTTCAAAGTCAGTCTGAAAATCAATGGTGAAACTCTTGTTGACTTTAGTTGCAACAGGACTGAATTAATGTATTAATTAAAGTCTTTCCTAAAGCAACAATAACTTCCTTGTCTTCAATATTCTATCCACTCTTTTGCTACTTGTTTATTTAAACAGACTTTATGCATGCAAACTATTAACATTGTTTTCTAAATCAGTATGTAGTCATTGCACCCACTACACTGTTCTGTTTATTCCCAGTAGATGAAGGAAATAGTGCTCAATTGTCTATTTTGTGAAATGTATAAAAGATCTTTATGGCCATATCTCTGTTTTCATTATTGAAGTGCATTAGTAAAAGTGAAGTCTGTATGAGCACCATTTTTGAGAAGCTGAAAACAGCTGAAATTTATCCTATGGAAACCTGCTTTGACATACTTGATTTGACATGCACATAGGCTCTTACTAGAGAAATCACTGAGGAAATGTTATCTTAAGTTATGATAGTAATGCTTCCAAAAGGAAGATTAAAGGTGACAGGCTAAATCTTTAGGAACCTTTCAATTATGAAAGAATGCAGTCAGTGAAAATTCAGAAACTGTTCAGCTAAAAATATTAAAAATAGAATCTACCTCTAAAATGACACACATCCTTTTATCTTATATTATAGATATAGCACATATATAAGAATTTTATATGAATAATGATGTAAATATGTATTAGTTGTCCTTATATAGAGGACCTGGGTATTAGATAACACAGATTTCAAATGTTATTGGAACCACCTGTTGCTTAAAACCCAATTCAAGACAGGTTTTGAGGCAGAAGATTAGTATTTACATATGTCTTCTTCCCTCTCTTATAAAAAAAGGGACTGAATTGGAACCCTAAGGCAAATAGATTAATATTCCTTAATATTTGTTGGTTTAATGTGATATTTTTAATCACTCTAGCTTCCCCCCCCCACTCCCCCCCCCCAGTGTGTTTTCTTTTTTATTTTCTTTTGGGAGAAGCTAGATTACTAACAAAAATGCCATAGATATTAACATAGATGATCAGAGTAACATTAAAAATAGATGTTATTACTGATTGCAATATTAGAACTGCATACACACATGACAAAAAAAATAATCCTCTGCATGGAAAAATCTCAACAATTTAAGTCATATCATACCATGAGATTTCATTACATCTGAATAGCTGGCATCTAATATAATAATAATTGAATACACAGTTTTACAGTATTCATGTGCCATGTGCTGGATCAGAAACATTTGCTTCTAAACATTTTCAGCTAACTTTCAGTTTAAGTTAAGTTTACAGGTTGTTACCTTTTTTTGTATCATGTCCTTCACAATAGGTTTATAGAAACTGCCTATATTTCATTTAATGGTATGTTGTCATTGTGAATAACCAGGATGAAATATGGGGCTAAATTTTAACCTTAATCATGCAAAAGTCTTACAGAAATGGCTGAATAAGAATTGGTCAAACAAAGACAAATTTGAGATGGGAATACCTATAATGTCATCTAGCTTCGTCTTTGTATCATTCTTCATGTATAATCTTCCTATGTTGCCTCAAGATGAGTTTTAAGTGATTGAAATCATTCCATCATATCAGTAGAGAGCGTTTTTTTCATGTCTGACAAATCTTGCATCTCGAGACTCTATCTTTGTTTTAATTATATGTTTTCTCGATTTTATCCTTTTACCTCTAGGATGAATTTTAACTTAATATATCTGTTATCAAAGCAGGGAGAGTATAATTTTTTCCCTATTGAAAACTGTGAATATAACTCAAACATGGAAGACTAAACAATAATGTCTTGGAGGACATTGTGGAGATATCTTTTCAGTATGGCAGCTCTGTAAGGAGGAAAAAGCAATTCTGAATATCTAGCTTCTTCCTAAAAATGTAGGTAATAAAAATCCAGTATACTTTCAGAGAAATAAAACGTCTATGGAAAGGTCAATGCAGTACTCTGAATTTTTTCCTACAGAAAAATCTGATGATGGTTTTCATAATAGGGACAGAGAAACCGTACTTCCGTGCTTTTTCTTAAGAGAAGTCACTGTTTCAAGAAAAGGAAAAATCAAAGTGTACAATGATAAAACTTTTATGGACAGCACATATTTTGTACTTTGTTTAGAGAGTCATGTTGCCTAAACTTGACTCTTTTAGAGCACTGAAGTTCCTCCTATATCACCACAAAAAGGTCAGAGAATGTGAAGCTACCGAACTAGTCCGTATATGAGGGAGCTCTAGCTACAAGGGTGTAGAAGGACCTCAGAGATAACTCCTGTTCTGGTAGGGAAGAAAACCTGTTTTTTAAAGCTATTTATCTCTCATATCACCTTTTAGGCAGCATAGGTCAGAAGACTGTAAGTACAGCACCTCAAGGGAGAATTATATTGTTTTAATGGAAAGTAGAAACATTTTTTCTAAATGAATTTCAAAGACAGGAAGAATTGTACTGGTAATAAACAAAGTGCTTTTTAGAAGACCATCTGGGGCAAGAATGGTTTTGTATTGCATTTATATAATTCTCCTTTGGAATTATGAACACAGGAACTGTTCCAAAACCGAGAAAGATGATGTGGTGAGAATTTGGGTATCTATCTGAGAAAAGCTCTCATATCAAGGATGCTTCTTTAGACACTTCAGATAAAATGAATCTTTCAAATTCTTAATATTCATTCTTCTTGCATAAAGTACTTAATTTTGTCAAGTATTTTATTGACATTTTAAACAATATCTAAGACTAAAACACAATTTTGGTTTCTATTTTTTTTTCAGTTCCCTTTTAATTCTATTCCTCTCTGAAACAGAGTAATCTTGGGTGAGATTCTTCAGCCTTTTTTTATATATAAAAAGAAAATATAAACTATGCCTTGTTTCAAAAATATTTCCCTTTAATTTTTTATTCATTTCCTCATGTGCTAAAAGAAAGCAACCTCATCCCACCCCAGAGGTGATTTTCAAAGCATGAATAGCTTCATAACTTGCGTCAGGTCTTAGGTACAAACGTATTTGTTTTACTTATTCTGTTCAGTGTTCTGTTTAAAAATAACTCAAAAAAATAAGTTATGTCATCACTAACAGTAGAACATTCAGGATTTTTTTAGTCATTACTTAGGATATGGGATACATATACCAGAAACTACATTATTTGTTTTTACAATACAAACCACTCAAATTCAAGTATTAGAGATAAGAATAAATACACTAATTTAAAATCTTATGTGTAACAGAAAAGTTTCTATTATGCTATGCTTGGAATTATCTCAGACTCCACACAACTATGTTTTCAGTTTGCCATATAGAAACAATATTCTTGTTCACTTCTTAAGGTTTGTAAATCTTGCTAAAATGAAGACAAATCCAATGTTTATATTTTTAAACAAATGAAAGTGGTTGCAGTGCAGCTACATTTTTTCATAGCTACTAATTTAAAGGATATTTTCTGAAGGTATAAGCTAAAAAGGATGCAATCAAGATTCAGTTCCAAACATTAAGGTATATTTCTGTGTCAATATTTCTGAACCTTTAAGAGATTTAATCTAAAGCTATAATATTATCAAATCCTGCTGTTAACACACTTGTTACTTTTTAACTCTCTAGAATATGAGATTTTCAGTATCTGCTTGTACAGAAGTGTGCTAACATCACCTCACCCTAAAAATGTCAAAAAGATACTTGTTTTAGTAAATGTAAAGCTTTTGTAAAGAGAATCATCTGTCCTTTTGACATGTCTGTCTGTTTCTATGTATGGTTCTACAAGGATCCATTAAAAGAGAGCATACAGATTTTTAGAGTTTGGTGAAGGCAGGTGTGAAAAACCTCCTACCATACCCAGATTGACACCTCGAGGTTCACCAAGTAGGAAATGTTGTTCTCATCTGTTTTGCTATAGCTGAAAAGCAAATTCTGCTTTACTTGGTTTGAATTTTAATTTCTAGTTCTAAAGTAAGCAGAAGATGAAATGCAGTCATGTACTGAAGCCTTTGTTCAACAAATCCAAAAAGGCTTTATTAAAGAACTATTTCCCAAATCTCTTTCATTAAAACAAAACAGCCTTTCAGTGAAAAAATGTTTCCTTTTCAAACTTTAGCAGTATTTTGTGCATCACAGTTTACTTTTGTTAAAATGTTATCAACCAGAATGTCTTATCATGTCAAATGATGCTAAATTTCAAAATTTTGCTTCTAGCTGTACCTGTATCTATTGTTTATCTTTTGGTATCTCTCTATTGGCTTTCTGTCTTCCAGCCAACACATGCTGGAACATCCATATGTAGTAGGCAGTTGGTGGCCCTGAAGATTTACTGAATGTGGCTGCTGTCCTCTTTGTCATTCTCCCCTGGGCTGTGGTATGCCAGATAACTGAGACCCATCTATACAATTTGCTACTCGTGGCTAAGGAGGAACTTTGAAAAAAATTCCCTGTACTCTCTCCCTCTTTTTCCACAGTGTAAAATGAGATGTTAGTTATCTTTTACTTGCATTCTGTCCTGATAGAGCAGGACGGTACTAGTAATATAACTAGAAGCTTTACTTGTGACATTTCAAATCTAATACCCAGAGCAGAAGGCTTAGATAACATCTGGTGTCCATACAAAATGAAACAAATCTCCTAAACTTTTGGATAGCTTCATTCACTGTGAATATAAATGTGCTGTAGTCAACCAGTTAATATCCTACTTAAACAAAGTTTACCTAATAAAAAAAGGCTTTAATTATATACAGTTGTATACCATTAATATTCTTGGACAGAGCTTTCTGCATACAGGAAGATATAAAGTAAATGAACAAGACATGACCTAAGACAATACATAACTGTTTCCTTAGTTCCAAAAATGCATTTATTGATTTTGTTTTCACCATGGTCAGAATAATACAAACATTTGTCAACTGCATCCTTTAGCACTCAGCCCAGACAGAACTATTAAAAGTTACCCTTATAGAACCCACCACAAATAAAATGTTGCTGCAGTGTATACCATTACCTCACTTCTTCAGATATACAAATAAATATCATCCTCACAAAGCAGTGTTCGGATACTTCAGTTGCTATTGGTAACAAAAGGGATGATTATACTTTCAAGATGAATTATGTATTAATTGTTTTGTTGAAAAAATGGAGATGAACTTTATTTATGACTGAGTTTCTCTAAAAGGGTTACAAGCATTGTTCTTTTATTGTGCACGCCAGGTTTTAAAATCAATATTTATACATTTTCCCCAATGCTAATGCAACTCTATCCATTTGATAAAATAAACGATAAAACCTGACCTATTTACAATGCTTTATGTATGTTACACCAGCTACTCTGTAAACATTATGGTAGAGAATTAACACTATGGATTCAGTGGCATAATTTATCAAATATGGCATCTGAAAATTAAAGGTCCTTTGTTGGTCTTCCTGTTCTATGGTCCTTTCATATACTCAACTCTGAAGTGATGTGGAAGTCTGCATGAGAATGTGTTACAGGACAGGGCAGAATAATTTCTGTCCACAGTAATTTGGGAACTTACTGGAATCTTGAAAATCCAGAGTTACGTTCAAGGATCAGGCCAGAATCTCTGTTAACATTCAGCAAAAGTAGCGCTTTTGGATCCAAATTTATACCTTCTGAAGATCTAATTAATGTCTGTGAGAATATATCTCCATTCTAAATTACTAGATTTCTTAATACTCTTCCCATCACTCATCAACTTTGACCCTACAGAATCACTGTCTACTGAAAGGAGAGGGGGTTTTAGCCTACTGGGTTCATTCATCTTTAAATCTTTTCTTCGATCTTCTTTTCTTTTTAAAACCAAGACTGCTGACAACCTCACTGAGTGTTAGCTGAGTGAGTAGCCTTAATTTATCTTATTAGAATCTAGCCCTGACCACCAACCTCATTTCACCTCAGACCTTTTCCCCACATTTATTAAAAATGACTTATGTCCCTCTCAGACATTTTGCATAGAAAAGATATTTCAAGCGCATAAGTGCAATAAATCCTATATTTGATACACCCATGTCACAATTTTACCTGTCTCATGATATTAAACATTAATTTCAGATATGTAATGAGAAAAATGTTTATGGTATAAGTAAGAATAAACTGTAAGTAGCTGTATTGAGAAATTCTGTTTTCACAATGTGAGAATATGCAGGGGCATATAGTGAGAGCAATTTATTCCACTGTTATGTCTTGGTGCAAGTGCACTGACCACAACTAAATCCAGACCAGATTTTGATTCATATATTTGAAAGAATAGACTTAAGGTTTGAAAATTAGTTTCCAGGATCAGATACAACTTTTGCAATAGGTACATGTATCTCCATATCTTTAAAAGAAGTTTAAATATGTACTTAAAAAAACCCAAACAGCTGTTGATTATTGCACCAGTAAAACATGTATAGTCATATTCTTTTCTGTTGAAGTTAATGGGAGTGTCACTTCAACATGGAGTGTTAACCTGTGTTCTGCAGGGATTTTCTCTGATGAAGGTAAAACAGGCAACTGAAACATACTGGCAGAAATCCACAGGCAGAAATTTAAGGTCAAAAGACATGTTTATGATAGCCAAGACTGAGCTTCACCACAGCTAACTTTAGTTGCTGCAAGTTGGTCTAAGGTGGCTCTTCAACTTTCTTCTACAGTCACCGTAGAAATAAATATGCCTGAACAGATGTTCATGTTTCATAATATCAATATCAAAGTTACATGTGTAGATTGCCCTTTGGATGCTTGAATCTCCCCACTGATGAGCAAAGAGCACAAACAGACATTTTATACTGGTTATATTAGTTTAAGATAATTGAAACTAGGTGATGAACCCAGCCTCTTGAATACTGAAAGCTCTGGAGTTTTACATGCTTAGTATTCCAATAGGGGGAATGATTCTGATACTGAGGGAACACTGACCACTAACATATGCTTGAATTAAATATGACTTGTCACACATACAAAATTTCCATTATAATACTCGCAGTCTATATGTAAAGTCTTGACTGATCTCATCTAAGGACCAAGTTCAACTCTTAGGTAAACATGCAGAGTTCCTGGCAAGTTCAGAAGAAGCTGGTTGCTCCACCTGAGTAACGGTGCAAGTGGCCCCAGTCCTGAAACAGCAATATCATTTATGGACTAAACTAGTAGCAGCCGTGCATGGACAGATGTGAGATAGTGAAGGAGCAGATGTTTCCAGATAATAAACATCTACATTTCTTTGATAAACAGTAACCACTGATAAGAATAATGAAGGCCAAATGGTTTTGATATGTATATAGGCACCATTTCCACTGTAAGTGAATACAAAATTATTTATTTGCTGTTTCTTCTTGAATACCAAATATGGTCCTTAAGTAAAGACCACTATCATCAGACATAACTACTTTTATTGGTAATATTTAGGAAATATGAGGAGAATAAAAAACAACAAAAAAGAAGATTAAGAGTCTCTTTAATTCTTATGGTATTACCATTATATTTACCTTTTTTTTTTTTTTAATTGTTATTATTTTTATTTCAACCTTCTGGATAAAGTTAAACATGGGTTTAAGATTAGTTTTTAGGAAAGTAAACTGCTGATAAAAAGCCCTTCAGTATCACTTAGTATGCACTCTAAACACTTGACAGTCAGGAGAAGATACAAGTGCTCCATCACTATACCAAGAAGAGTCTGGATGTGCTCTGATGTTGCTGTCCCACATGCTACAGTTGACAAGATCCCTGTATTATCTGTTCTGTAAGTGGAGCACTCACACTTATCATTGCAGGAGCTGTCATTGATACTTTTCCTCATATCATATTTAAAGACACTGCTTAAGAAATTTTTTCCCCAATTTAAATGTGGAATTGACATGGTTACTTGTATTCATGATTGACATACATAAAATAGAGAAAGATAAAAGGATTTGCAATGTTTGCCACTGGAACCTCTTTGTGATTTGATGTGCAGTAACACCATCAGGTTTTATATAATTATATTTTTTATATATATATATATGGTATCAGATAAATTTACAACAGCCCAATTTTTTGTGCAACAAAAACTTGTAAAAAACTTGTACATGAAAACTGGAACTAAAGAATCACAAGAGTATCCAGCAGCCTTTACACTTCTGATAATGTGGATTCTGTAGTTATAGAAAATGGAATTATACTGAACTAGTTAAAAAATAATTAATAATATAATTCTCAGAAATGTTTCTGACAAACAGATGTATAAGGTTAAACGAAAGGGTAGAACTGTCTGTAGTATTCAGGACTTTCTATTACACTTAACAGTCTTTTCTGGTCTATTCCAACCATTTGAATTAATGCAGAAATACAGATGTGTCTGGGCAAATGAAATTATGTATAAAACAGTCTCAGAAATTAAATACTCTGTCTTTTACAGTTCCTTTAAAAGCTATTATAAAGTACGCTTGTCTGAAATGTTATTTAACCATCTGAAATGCTTCAGTATCAGTGGAATTGCTCAAAAATTATAAAGCTGGCCAATCATTCTGTGTAAATCTGAAGAGCTCATTATTTTCCCTTTACGTGATAATTTTTGGGCAAATTTTGAGTATGAATTGTTTAGGTTTGGTCATTATTCAACATTCCAGACTTTTTTGATTTTTTTTTTTTAACTTTTATTTCACTTGTCTTTCTCTCCCTCCCCTACCCTGCCAATTTCTGTGAAATTTTTTATTTAATATGTTTTCTCACTGAGACAATGGAAAATCTTTGTTCCTGGAAAAGTTATAAGGATCATAATAATGTAAAACTAAAAGTAAAAAAGATAATTCAATTTCACTGAAAAAAAATTATAAATCTCAGAAATTCAAAATCTGGGAGTAAAAGTCTATTTTAATTTTTTTTTTATATTCATTTTTCTCTTCAGGTTGTTGACATGATTTTTTAGAGAATGCTTTATTTTTTGATAAAAACTTTAACACCACATCAGAATTAGTAGCTAAAAATGTGAAGAAAAAAGAAATCCCTGGTCAATTATTTTAAGTGTGTGAATTCTATTGCATTGTTCACATGCATGTATATAAAAATAAATTAAAATAGGAAAAAGTTTAGTGTAGATTAACTTAAAATTAACATTTACCTTGTTTTAGGTCTCAAAACAGGCAATTCTAAAAATGTATTTAATTTCCCCCTACAGATGTGAAGGCCCATGCAATCTGCCTCATTGTACAGATGAGAAAGCAAATGAAAATAAGCACAGGTGGGTTTTACACTGGAGAGAACCAGCAGAAGACCAGCACATGGCTTCACTTGCTGCCCTTCTGTGAGACTCAGGCTGCATGTGTTGTGCCACCTCGGCCTCAGGTACCAAAACGCCAGTGGGTGTGTGGCCACAGCTGTGCCCATGCTGAGCTCCCCCAGTGCGGTTCAAGGGATTTGATGTTAATGTTGACTTGGAATTAACTGTACAGCTATCTAAAATCCCACATCTTTGGAAAGGGAACACATCATCTAGGACAGCTGGATGTAACTATTCCCCACTTGTCTCTCCATCGTCTTCTGCAGTGGACAGTTAACCCTTGATAGTATGAAAGAGCAGGTGGCAGCTATCTAATGCCTTGCTGTGAAGCCTTATGAACACATTTCTCCTGCATGCAAACACCCCAGGGTCTTCTGCCTTTAACACAGGCCCATCTGCTGCTCACCACTGCACATGCTGGAGAGGATACCAGTGTTTAAATAAATAGGCAGTGAAACTGTGACACACATACCTGGGACCAAAATGTTGACTGACATAAAACATTTGAAACTGAAGGGACTGTGTTTTTTCTTAGCATTTTTAGGCTCTACCAATTTATGAACATCATTTTAAACTATGCTAGAAACGGAAGCATTTTTAGAAGTTATTTAACTGATACTTTGATTGTTTTCTTGGAGATGTATTGTATGTGCAAACACTATGTTGTAATAAAGTCATTACATCCTTCCTGAGCCTTTGGTTTCTTGATCAGATTCAGGTATAAGCTCTGTCTTTCTTCCCTTCTGTACATGACTACACCAAAATAGACTAACGAAATGGAGGAGATATCTGCCAGGTATGCTGCAAAAGTGGTACTATAAATACAGAAAGACTGCACTTCAGCTAATACATTATAAGTGCTACTTTCTTTTAGACCAATTTAGGCTTAAATAATTCAAGACAGGAAACAAAGACCAATATTTTAGTTAGCTCCTTTAGTATTACAGGTCATGATCCTGCACTGAAGGATGCTGAACACTAATTTTAGCTGGTCTGGCCTTCAGAAAATAATCTCACTGTGAAGACTACATCTCTTAAACTGTCTCTGTGATGTCCAAAGACTGGATTTGTGGGAAGAATTACATGCTTTTTGCCACCTGTAAAAAGGCAAAAGACAATGTATTTATATTTGTACGTGAATGTGAAAGTATCAAATCCAATACAATTTCAGCAAACAGAAATGAGATCTGTCTACTTTCTTGACTTTTTTTTTTTTTAATAACACTAATAACACATCATCACTGAGTCAATGACACTTCTCTAGAAGTTCTGAAGGTCACAAAGTCTTGGTATCGTTTGTCATCAAGAAAATGTGAAACAAACATTAGTGTATATATTAACTACTATGTTTCCCATAATAGGAAACTTCTTGAGCTGATCAGTTGTTATCTCTGTTTTTCATTAATAGTTTTCCATTTCTTGGATCTAGACATATATATTATTGTATTTGGGGTTTTTCCTCTCTTTCTGTCTTTCTCTCTCTCCCTTTCCCCCTTCCTCGTTTTCTCCTTTTCTCTCTTTCTTTCCTATTCCTTCCTGCCTTCCTGGCTTCTTGCCTTCCTTCCTGCCTTGCCTTGCCTTTTTCCTTTCCTTGGCTTTTCTTGCCTTTCCTTACCTTTCTAGCTTTTCTTTCCTTTTTTTTTTTTTTTTTTTTTTTTTCCATTGGAGGAATAATTGCAGTTCTTTTCAAATCTCCTAGGAAATTTTTCAGCTATGTAAAGTTATAACAAGATGTGACATTCAGTCCTAGCTAATCAGTGTTCAACATAGACCCACTACTGCAGTGCAGGGGGTGGCAATTTCAATTTGCCCGTGACACTGACCAGATTTTTAAGGAACAGTGAGTGAAGGGAGAAAATAGCATGAAAATGCTTAAAATTTTATAGAAAAGGTATAACTTTGTAAGAAAGCACTATCATAAATTCCAAAAAAGTATATCTTAATGATACACTTAGAGTAAATCATTTGCCTTGAGAGACAGGAGGTCTCTGGTGACCTGTATGGCAGCCACAAGAGACTAGCAGACTAGCTACTTTCAGCTAAATGTACTCTCATATTAATATTTTAAAATGCCATAATGCCTCTCTGAAAACCTCAGAGGACAGATACATCAATTTGCGAGGTCTTCACTCCAGGAAATAGAAACAGGGATAATCTGCCATTAAAAGAAATAGTTCATTATGTCTGCTTCTTGGGAGCACATAAACTATGTCCCTCACATACTTATGTTGCAAATCCTCACTTTAATGTGAAGGGAAACACTATGCCCCAGAGCTTTATTGTCCCACTGTTTATTAGTACAAAAAGGTTTGTTGTGGTATGAAATCTTAAGCTTGTTGCAGTAATCAATCAGCTTCAAAGAGTCTCTTCCCTGAGCCACAGCCCGTACAAATAAATCAATTAAACATAAAGTTTCTATTTTCAGGAGGATCACAATACAGAAAGCCAGCAGTGTATCATAGTTAGGGAAAGGGATTTTACTAGGTTAGGTCTTCAAATACAAGACCCCCTTTCAATTTTTTTTTTTATTGCAAAGGGTGAGAGATTTATTTTTTATGCCAGTTAAATCCAGAGCATTCCTCTTTTAAATGCCTATTTCAACATGAGAAATGTATATATTTATAAGAAAATATAAGACTACTACTTAATACTTCTCTAACTGTAGAAAGGAATAAGAAATTAATTTGCATTCTTTGGGCCATTAAGAACAGAAAACAAGAGGAAAGCTGCAAAATGGAATGTGTGCATAAAACCAATTTTTAAGTTATTGTTTCTCTGCTGGGGAAAGTACCAGATATTAGGATATATATATATATTTTTTTTTTTTTCTTGAGAATTTCTGGCCTATTGTTTAAATATGTTCTTGAGAATTCCCATAGTTTTAAACAAATATCAATAACAATTACACCAATAGAATAAACTATTTTATTCTGTTCTACTCCATTCTATTCTATGATCACTTTAATAATATTGTCACCTTTCTTCAGCAGGTAAACTGGTTATACACTGTAATAGTTTGTTTATCTAGATTTTAATTAATTTTCTGGGAAAGGAATGTATGTGTGACTCTTTAAAACAATATACATACTGCTTATGCTTAGTTTTGTCAATGACATGTCAAAGAATGATCCTTTTTTTCTTGATAGGGGAGGTGATGTTCTGGTGCTAAGATGTGTGATGATCTTAAATTTCAAATTTATTTGATCATATGCCAAGTACCTATTGCAAAAGACTTCCAACATATATTATACATGTCAGTGTTCTAGGGGTGGGGGGGAAGTGGTTTTAAGTGAAATAGAGTGGCTGACTTTAAGCCCCTGTTTCTGCTGTGCAGGCTGGAAGCTATGTGCTAAAGGAGACAGAGAAATACAGCAGAGAAAGGATGGTCTTTGATGAAAACACTTCCCTAGATAACAACAGCCAGTTGCTATTTCTGACACATAGATAATGTGTGATGAAGCAGACACATGGTCATACATGGGTGCTGGCCATAGGCATGGGGTTTTTTGTACATAAACTGAGATTTTCTAGGTAGACTCTTAGGTCTGATTCATAACAATGATGAGGGACTACAACAGGGCTGAAAATAGAGCAGTGCTCCAACAAGCAGGCTGAAGGCTTGCTGAATCAGGTGTCTGTATTGTTTGATTTCTCTTGAAAATTAAACTCAATTTTGACAATTTTCTTCATGAACAAATTCAAAGCAAATATTTTGGTTTGGATCAGCTCAAACAAAATTGGAATATTTATTTATTGCAATGGTGTCAAAACTTTTTTCCAATAAACCGCCAGCTGTATTTTTTTGTCTGAGAACACAGTATTGAGGAAATTTTAGTCTAAGCTTATAAGCTGAGTTCTTTGAAGACTTATATCTTCCATTGCAAAAAACCAGTTTTCTCCTGAATAATGTTGAATTATCAGCTCAGATCACTGTTAGTGAATCATAGAAGACAACTTTTGACTGGAAGCAAAAGGAACAAGCTGATTCAACTGAAGCATTCATACATTGCACACAGCAGGTATTCTAATAATCACCCTTATCATCCAAAGGTTATTTTCCAGCCTACACAATTCTGAAAAATTTTCTTGTGGTGTTCATATCTTTCCATTGACTGTAGGTAGAGAACAGGATGTGTAGGTTATTCATTTAAAGTACTCAGTTAATCCCTAGTATTACGTAGAATGGATTAGGACTGGGGAAACATATCCTGAAGTTCTTGATTTTTCACTTTGTCTCCAGTCAAGCTAATCTCCAGTTGAATTGCATTCTGCCTGTAACAAAATAAAAATGCAGGTTACAAATAACATTTGGATGGTCAGTCATGGACCATAACATCCATTCAAACTGAGCCTGTAACTGTGTGGATTCTTACCTTTTTATCTGACACACACATACTTCATAAAGTTAGAGAAGACATACTCTCTGAGTAAATACTGAGACCATATAGTCTTGCAGGGTGGGAGAAGAACTGTTTAGGATGTGTGACTATCAGTTTGGAAATATATATTATTGTCTGCATGGGAAAAAAAAAAAAAAATCCTGCATGGAAAACAAAAGACATTTTGTCCTGTTGGAGAATTATCAGCAAAAAAATCAGTATGTGTCTAATGATGGATTTTATAATCCCTGCAGAATTCAGTATGGAGAACAACAGCAGTGCAAGTCTTAGTCTGCTGGACATGAAGATTTCCTAGAGTGAGCAAATGATGTCCAAATGGATGAATTTGTATTTCTGGTGGAACACCTCCATGAAGGATTGATAGACTGAGGTCAGTTGTATGAAGTTTAACAAGGCCAAGTGCTGGGTCCTGCACTTGGGTCACAACAACCCCAGGCAATTCTACAGGCCTGGGGAGGAGTGGCTGGAGAGCTGCCTGTCAGAAAAGTACCTGGGGGTCCTGGTGGACAGCTGGTTGAATGTGAGACAGTAGTGTGCCCAGGTGGCCAAAAAGGCCATCCTGGTCTGTATCAAAAGTAGTATGTCCAGCAGGAGTAGGGAAGTGATCGTGCCCTGTACATGGCACTGACAAGGCTGCAGGTTGAGTGTTGTCTTCAATTTTGAGTGCTACAGTATAAGAAAGACATTGAGTTGCTGGAGCAGGTCTGGAGAAGGGCAACATATCTGGTGAGGGGTCTGGAGGACATGTGTCTTGAGGAGAAATGAGGGACATGGTGTTCTTTATTCTGGAGAAGAGGAGGTTGAGGGGAGACCTTATTGCTCTCTACAACTACCTGAAAGGAGGTTGTAGTGAAGTGGGTGTTGGTCTCTTCTCCCAAATAACTAGCGATAGGGTGAGATGAAATGTGTTCAGGTAGCACCAGGGGAGGATTAGATTGGGTATTAGGAAAAATTTCTATAGTGAAAGAGTGATGAGTCTTTAGAATAGGCTGCCCAGGGAAGTGGTGGAGTCATGATCCTTGGAGGAGTTAAAAACAAATGTGGATGTGGTACTTCAGGAAATGGTTTAGTGGTCATGATAAAGTTGGGATGAAGGTTGGACTCAATCATCTTGAAAATCTTTTCTAACCTTAATGATTCTATGATTCTATGAGGATTACATTCATACACTGTCATTTTACATGTTGGGTCATGATCTCCAGAGTGGCTGGGGAACCTCCATCCTTGAAGTTTTTAAAACCAGACTAAGTAAAGCCCTAAACAACCTGGTCTAAATTCAGTATTGACTTTGCTTTAGGTATGAGGTGGGACCAGACATACTGCCAAGGTCCCCTCCAGTCAGAGTTTTAGTGATTCTATAGTTTTAGCCCATGCCCGAAAGGAAAATCCACAAAGGCATCCAAGGATATTCCAGGAGTCCTATGTGGAGTACCTGCCTAATTTCTTCTTTTTAGAGTGCTGTTTTGCTGTTCCTGGCAAGATAGTGCAATCTACTGTGAAGAAAAAGACTGCTATGAATTAGCACAATCAACCAATCCATTAAATAATCAGTTCTGCAATGATGAAGAGTAGAAACAAATAAAGATGAGGCAATATTTATGCAAAATATATGAGCCATGTAAAGAGAAAAAATATTTAATCTTCTTACATCTACCACCATTTATCAGTTTACCTAGTCATATATCAATGATTGCAGTGCTTGTAAAATGGCAGTTCTGTAAATAGCTGGCCCCAGAGGGCTTTCTAGACTAGTGACGCCAAAGAATTAATTTGCATTGAGATATGAAATTAAGGTTTTGTTCCAAGACAAAAGGAGAATAAAAGAACATATTGGTAAATCTATGTGAATGGAACCAGCATTGGCAAAACTATCTTCCCTTTTGAAAAACAAAACCAGATAAAACCCTTTAGTAATATCTACTGGTTCCTTGATACATAATACACTGTGCATATGGTGAAATGTCAGAGAGCTCTTCCAAACCCACAAAAGAAACAAAGGTACAGAAAACCTACTTACTATAACACTATCAATTCCAGAGGGGTGGCACTAATTCTGTCACTCTATTCAGTGAAAAGTATGAAGCATTCATCTACATTTTCTTTTGAATTACCAGATGGTCCTTCTAAGAGAGGAAAACTATTAATTGATAGTGTACTTGCTGTATTTGCTTTCCTCTCTGAGATAAGGTGGCATCAGAACCTCTAATTGTTATAAAACACCTGCTCTGATAATAAACAAAATAAGTTAGGGACAGAAAGAAAATAGTCTTGTGATTGTGTTAGGTTTGTTGAACATGTTTTATCTGAACACTTGAAAGGCTTCCACAGATGTATCACCTTTGGAATGTCAAATCTTCTGATGCCACCACTACAGAAAATCATCTGTATGCAACCAACTGATAATAGAGCATTTTATTAATGATTACAAGAGACTTTTTAAACTGAGGAGCAGGTATTTTATCTGGTAATAAGGAACACTTTCTTTGCACCCATGCACTGCTCTGAAATGTAATTGTGTTTAAGCTAAGAAGTGTAACATATTTAAAAGCTAGGAAATCCTATTTCCAGAGATCTGAAATAGATACCTTGTTCATTGTCTGTGAGCTAAGATCCATATTTCTGAATTAAATGTCTATTTCTTACAGATGATTTTGACATGGCTGATGAAGAATTGCTGAGCTTCTCTGAACACTCTAAAAACTACCCAGTAGATATACGTTAATTTAGACAATTTCAAGGTGGAAATTATTGCCTTCAGTAATTGCCATTGCGATCTTTTGATGCTTTCAGATCCAGAAAATATGGCTTTCTGCTAGGTACACTTCCATCAAACACAATGCAACTCTGTATCATTGTGTGGTATAGCATTACATTAAACAACATTTCTGCTCCTTCAGGTCTTGCCTGTGAAGGTAGTGTCTTGAAAACTTTGCTGTATACGTTTTATCACTTTTGATAATATAGATTTTAAACACACTAACTACAGTCAAGGGAAAGAACTCCATTGATTTTTGAAGATTTTTAAATCAACTTCAATTAGATTATTAATAAACCAAAACATGCTTTGCTTAGAAATGAGAGAAAATAATTTACAAGGACTGTTACTATAACATTCTTTCTGTGACTCTTGTAGTTCAATCCTGTAGCCCAATATCTTACATGCCAGAGAGCCTTTAATTTCATCAACAGTCATTTAAAGACTTCTTTACCTTTTGTCTATTGACTCTGGTGCTGTTTTCCCTGCACTTGGCCTATGCACCTCAAAGAAGCAATCATTGTCTTGGAGTGGATGATAGGCAAAGGAGCTAGGACACTTCTTGTGGTTTCTCAGGTGTCTCAGCATCTGAATTTGCTGCACTTAAATCAAGGAATGTTTGCTGGTAACTGTTTCCCAGCTACCTTGAATTCCAGTTAATTTAATAAAAGGTAAGCACATAAAACTATTTTTATTTTTCATATTCAGAATAACAAAGTAATGCTTTTTTAATGGAAAAGGCATAAACGAAGGCAGAAGGAAATTTTACATAACTTACACAAAAATTAGATCAGAAGGTCCCTTTTTCCATCAGCCTGGCAACAACCTTTGCATAGCACTCCTGTCTCAGCAGTCTCAGAAGAGCATCCTAGCAAAGACCTATTTAATCTGTCTGTCTTTCTGAATTTCCACTAAAATTCCCTTTTTGTTTTTTTTGGGTGGGTTTTTTTTTTGGTTTTTTTTTACGGTTTTTTTTTTTTTTGGTGGGGAGACTGGCTTTTAATTAGCATAAAGTTTTCTTTCTATATTTATGTAGATGCCTCTCTTCCTAGACAACCCCCCTCCCCCAACCTGCAATTAACCAGTTAGTAAACAACCCTCTGTTTAACAAAAGTGTAAAACTACCTCCTACCTATGGTGTTAGTTTGAGTCTTTAGTCTAGCATGTAGTTGTCCCTATACATATATACCTGTAAAAATAAACTGTACAGTAAAATGATGAATAATTCAGGCTGCTAAACAGACTAATTTAATATAGTTTATTATTTGCTGATGATTGAGACCATACCTGTTGGCAGACAAACACTTTGGGATGACAACTGAATTGACATGGATGATTCACAAGCTATTTTTAAATTACTGCCTTTATTTTACTGTAGTCTAAAGATACATTAAGTAGAAATACAGCCAGACTGTGTAAAACATGGTAATCAGCTTTGATATTTTGCTAATATGTTACTAATGCCTTAGAATAAGTGAATTAGAAAGTTCCGTTCTCTAGACATTCTCTGGTGTAAGTAGATGCACAACAGGAAAGATCACTAAAGGCCACATTGCAGTGAAACTGTATCCTTATGGAACAAAGGATACTTAGTGTCTGTAAAAGTATCAACATCTGGTGCACAACATGAAGTGGAAAAGGTGGATCATTTGGCACTATATTGTGAACTGCCTTGGCAGCCTTTAGAAAAATAATAGAGATGTTTCTAAAATGACTTGTGGCAAGGGGCCAAAAGCTGACATTTTTCACTCAGCTGGACCTACCACTTAACCCAATAAGGTAGTGTATGAATTGCAATACAAGACATGAATCTATCTGTTTATTGTATATTCATTTTAATAATCTGGTTGACCTTGTAAATTCTAAGCTTTGAATAAAGTCTATTTGATTCTCTGAAAAGCTAATCTTGCTACAGACATATTATGAAGTTTGGTAGTATTCAATACTATCTTCATTTTGCTGCATCTAATGGTCCTATTCTTCACTGTTCATGAATAATGTACGTCAGTACATACTCCTGCCAGGAAAACCTTTCTAGCACCCCACACAATCATGTATTTTGTATATGTATTGATGTACATTATTGTGATCCCCTCAGAAATATTTCAGGGAAATACTAGAATGTTAAAATACTGGTTTTGTCTCCATCTGCAATATCAAGTGAATTAGTTGTCATGAAGGCAACTGTGTAGAGATTGAGAAGGAGAAGAATAAAAAATGGAGAAAGATTTAAAAGTAGATGTATGGTCAAAAATAGATTTGCTATAAATAAAACATACTGTGTTATGGTTTGTTTTTACAGGTCTACAAGTTTATATATTTGAGACCAAGAATATTGTTCATTGTAGAGATACAGATGTGAAGGTTATTAGAAATCTTCTTGTGAAATGGTTAATTGCATCAGATTCACTGATGGTCTGCCCTTGTCATGGGTTCACTGATTTTTTTTTCCAAATCTCAAGCATGGTTCTCAAGCAATGTTACTGGTATTCCAGTTCAGACTAAGCATCCATCATTTCTAGGGTCTGGAATGTTAAAGCATTGCTGCCACTGAGACTGAGACAAAGCTAGGGGTCAATGACTCTTAGCAAAACTTTTCGTTAATTTTTCTTTCCCCATGTTTCCAAATCCTAAATGTTGTAGAATTTTGGGGATTTCACTTTGTATTCTAACTCACAAGCTCTGAAATATTTTTTTTTTTTTTTGATTGTCTGTGAAGTGAGCTAATAGAAGAGATAGTTTAGTACATATTTGACATTGTTTTTAATTAATTAATTAAGAAATAAAAGAGAAATTTTCATGGCTAGAGAAAGTAATAGACATTGAATTCTTAATTTTAAAGTTGGTTCAGAGAAGTCAGGAATCTTCTAAAGCTGCTTAGGACGTGCAGAAATTTAGAGGCAGTTCTTGAAGCCACAAACCACAGTGACGATGACATGGATAGAATTATCTTTTATTACTTCAAGACATATGTAATATAGTTGATGCATTCTTGCCTGAAACAGGTATAAACTGGCATTTAGTGCATATGCTAATATATTTTTTAAGCATGTGGTATATCAGTTTAACATTTATCAGGAAGAATTTTTCAGTTTTAAAAACCTACAAATCAGTGTTTTAGAAATAGAGTTCTGAAACAGATCAGTGATACACACAAGAAAAGTGTTTGGGGTGGGGCTGGGGGGTTGTTTGGTTGTTTAATCTGACACCATTAAATATGGAAGCCATAAGTAATCAAGTTTATCCTCATTAATATGATTCATGCAAGAAAGACTTCCTGACTCTGGCTACCAGAACATACTCTCTGATGCTATCATCAGCTATCACGTCATTGTATACAGTTAGAGACACAGCCCATCATCTAAATCCACAGCACAGATAAGCTCAGAAATCTCATTTTTTACCAAACATTGTAACAAAGAGATAGATCACCCTTTCAGTGTGTTGCCTTAAATTCACTCTTAACAACTATTTAAAATGTGAACCCAAAACAAATGATCAACTCACTTAATGTCTCGAGACAAACAGGTTGCAGAAGAAAACCACATTTCATTTGCATATGCAAAACCTAGAGGGTTCATCTGCCTCTCTTATCTTTTTTTTTTTTTTTTTTTTTTCTTTCATACCACTGTTGTCATTCATAAGCACTGGTTTTGCAACTTTCTTAGGGGAAAATGTGCTTATCCAGATCATCCTATCCCAATGTGGAGTTAGTATGTTAATGATCCAGTTAGTCAGAGCCTATACAGAATGATCACCTATTTACTTAGTAAAATTTACTTTCTACCTGAAAGGATGTTGGAGCAAGGAGGGGACAGCCTCTTCTCCTTGGTGACATGTGACAGGACCAGAGGGAATGGATGCAAACTGTGCCAGGAGAGATTTAGGCTGGATATCAGGAAACACTTTTTCTCCGGAAGGGTTATCAAACATTGGAATGGTCTGCCCAGGGTAGTGATGGAGCCATCATCCCTGAAGGCCTTTAAATGGCTTGTGGACCTGTCGCTTAGAGACATGGTCTAGTGGTGAGCTTGCGGTGTTAGGTCGAAGGTTGGACTGGATGATCTTGAACGTCTCTTCCAACCAAAGACAATCTGTGATTCTGTGATACTCACCCATGTAAAAGAAGTGGAGTTTAAGCAACAAACCATATATACAATGTAAAAACCTTAGACTCTAAACCTTATAGTTCATTTAGATATGTAGACTGTCAATTATTTTATACACAAGTAAATGCAGTGAATACTTGCATTTTTTTGTGGATTTTACTTTGATAACAACATTCAAGTAGTTACGATCTCATTGAGTTTGGAGAGCACAATCCTCCAGTCCAGTCTTTAAGGGAACCTATGACACATATTCATCGTTTTGATCACTAAGTAGCTCTTTTTCAGCTCAAAACACTTAGCAGGTTCACCACATCTTTCGATGTCTGTAGCTGTTGTTTTCTAAGTCAAAATGGTTTTATTTATTTCCAGTATATAATTTCAGTAATAAGGGACAACACTCATCCAGGAATGTAACATTGTTATCCACTTTCATGTGTACCTGTACAGTCACAGGACACAACATCCAGCCTCTGTCAGCACTGAATAGAGCTCACTCTCTCTTTCTCTTTTTTAAGCTTTAAAGTTTCAGAAAATTACTATTGGAACATTTTCCTTCAGCCTTTCCTACCTGTCATATTGCTTTGAGATCACTTTTTAAAGGCAGCTGTGTATCAGTGAAAATCAAAGCAACACCAGGACTGGTTGTGAGGACTGCCAGTCTTTTGCAAAAGGCAGACTGATAAGTCTCTGTGTGAGAAAAACATAAGACAAAAAGTGTATCTAGATATTTTATGATTTCACACCTAAATCTGTGTCTATCTGTAAACTGAGACAAAGACATGTTCTAGCAAATATGTTTATACCTAGATCATGGAAAGAAAGACTATTTTAAGACCAAATGACAATTGTTCTAACAAAACTGAAGCCTATTAAAAGATCACAAATGCAGCTTCATACTGTAGTTTATTTTTGTAAAATACGTTCATTGTAAGAGAATCTTAGATATTCAGTGCAGTTCCTAGTTTTATGAGATCTGATCTGAAGCAACGACTGATAACACACAGCAACTATAGGTTGTACCACATGCCTGAAACAGAGGAAAAATGTTTGTATTAAATTTATTAATCTAAGAAAATTATGAAAATTTATTTCACAGAATTGCTTTGGAAAAAAAGACATCTGACATTTACTTTGTCTGATGGTCCATCCTATGTGGTTTTCTCTCTTTTGTACCAAGTAGTGTTTCAATTTAGAGGTATGTAAGGTTATATGTATAATCTGAGTACACGCTTTTATAAGAAATTTACCTGAGTCCAGTTTAAATGAGTCTTCCCTATCAGTCCTGACACTTCATAGTTCAATAACTGGCCTTTTCCCAAGAGCATTCTACCACATTGTGATGATGAAAGGTACCTATTTCTGGAAACAAAATAAGACTGTTCTAGTAAGAACAAGGAAAATGGTGGTGTTCCTAGAAAGACTCCATAACTCTTTTTACTTCTTTATACGATTTTACCTTGATTTTGAACCTCTTTTCTTACTGCATTTTAAATGAAATACACAGTTCCTTCATTCCTTTTTCAGTGGTATAAACCATTGTTCATTATAATTAGAATTTATTCTTCAGTTGAATAAAAATTTAAGCTTTCACCTAATATCACAGCAAACAGGGATAATTACTCCTTTTGCATTCTCCAGCAGTCATCTGAGCTTCCCACTCACAGTTTCTGTTTTTCATCTTTCTGACCCTATGTATCTCTTTTTCCTGTCTCTGATATAGACTGGATCCTCTTTCCTCAAAGGAAGAGCCAACTAAGGAAGAAGTTTCCAAGTTCCTCTTATCAGGACTTTTTACTCCTGATGATGGCTAGATGCAGGGAGACCAGTGGATATAGTCTATCTTGACCTTAGCAAGGCTTTTGACACAGTCTCCCATAACATCCTTGTGGAGAAGCTTGGGAAATATGGGATAGAAAAGCAGGTAGTAAGATGGATTAGTAACTGGTTGGACAATAGAGTCCAGAGAGTGGTGGTCAATGGTGCCAAATCCAGCTGGAGAGCTGTAACCAGTGGATCAGTGCTGGATCCGGTCCTGTTCAACATCTTTATCTTTATCAATGACATTGATGACAGGACAGAGTGTCTGCTCAGCAAGTTTGCTGATGACACAAAACTGGGAGGATCGGCAGATACACCTGAAAGCTGTGTGGCCATCCGGCGAGACATGGACAGGTTGGAGAACTGGGCAGGGCAGAACCAAATGAGGTTTAACAAGGATAAATGTAGAGTCCTGCATCTAGGTAAGAATAATAAATTACACCAGTATAGACTGGGAGGTGATCCACTGGAGAGCAGTCTTGTAGAGAAAGACTTGGGAGTCCTGGTGGACAACAAGTTCTCTGTGGAGCAGCAATGTGCCCTTGTGGCCAAGAGGGCCAATGGTATCCTAGGGTGTATCAAGAGGAACGTGTCCAGCAGATCGAAGGAGGTTCTCCTCCCCCTCTACTCTGCACTGGTGAGACCTCACCTGGAGTATTGTGTCCAGTTCTGGGCTCCCCAGTTCAAGAGAGACAGGGATCTGCTTGAGAGAGTCCAACGGAGGGCTACAAGGATCATTAAGGGACCGGAGCACATGCCTTATGAGGAGAGGCTGAGACACTTGGGGCTCTTTAGTCTGGAAAAGAGAAGACTGAGAGGGGATCTGATAAATGTTTATAAATATAGGAGGGCTAATTGTCAAGAGGAAAGGGACAGCCTCTTCTCACTCGTGCCTTGTGATAGGACTAGGGGGAATGGATATATGCTGGAGCACAAGAGGTTCCACCTTAACATGAGGAGGAACTTCTTTACAGTAAGGGTCACAGAGCATTGGAATGGGCTGACCGGAGAGGTTGTGGAGTGTCCTTCTCTGGAGATTTTCAAAACTCACCTGGATGCATTCCTGAGTGACCTGTGTTAGGGTAGATTAGGTTGTAGGGTAGCTTATGTTGTTGGGTAGCTTAGGTTGTAGGGTAGATTAGGTTGTAGGGTAGCTTATATGATCCTGCCCTGTCAGGGGGGTTGAACTCAAAGATCTCCAAGGTCCCTTTCAACCCCTAACACTCTGCGATTCTGTGATTCTGTGATTCCGTGATACTGTCTGCTTGCAAGGTCTTAATTGCCCAAGTGATGAACCCTGTTTCTTTTCCTTTTACTTTCTTTCTTGTTCTCTTTCTGCTTGTACGAGTGGTTTGTTTTTACACTTCTTATTCAACCAGTTGCAAGGGAGAAACCTTGCTAACAAGGTGACTTCTGTGATAGTGGTCAGAGTACATCACTGAGTGAAAATTATTAGCCTCTGACATATAGGAAGTCAGTCCAAATGACCTATTAGTCCCCTTGGACTTAAACTTTACAAGGCTAGTGTTTTAACAGAAATTATAAATAAAACTTAATCACTATCTTTCATACTTTTCCTAGGGTGGTGCTGTTCAATTGATTAATTTAAAATAGGTCTATAATATGGATTCAGATAAATTGTTAGATTTTTTTTTTTGGACACCCATCCACAGCTCCATAAGGGCAAGAAGGATTTATATGGCAGTTACTGGTAAATTGCATGGATAAAGAAACCTGAAAATTGGACTCTAACAGGTGGGGTGTAGCAAGCAGACTGGAAATATGTGTTGTTTTCTGATCGACACTGAGACCACACCTGGAGTACTGTGTTCACTTTTGGGGCTCCCAGTTCAAGAAGTGTTTTAGAAAATGGAGGAAATCCATCAGAGAGCAGACACCATGACCTATGGGATGAGGTTTTTAGGCAGCTCGGCCTTAATCTGGTGAAAAGAAGTCTCAGAAGAAAGCTAATAGCTTTTTACTGCTGCCCAAAATCTTTCCAATGACAGAACCAAGCTCTTCTTGTAGTGACAGCATATAGAAACAAATGCGAATGGTGGCTTTTTCACTAAGAAGTTTACCTAAGGACATAGCGGAGTCTCTATTTGGAAGTTTTCACGAGATTCAGCTATAAAAAAAAATGACCAACCTAAACTACCATTGATGGTAGTCCTGCTTCACATGGGAGGTAGAATCTCCAGAGGTTCTTTCCAGGCAAAGTTTGTGTGACTCCATGATACTTGCTTTGAAAATATTCGGAAATCCATGATGCCACCATAAACAGTTCAGTGATGTATCAGGGACTAATACAGTAGTGTTGTAAACATTCTTTCATAAAAGTATCGGGTTTTGTGGGAATATGTACAAATGGTCAAGGGAGCTACAGTCCAGCTATCTCTCTAGTAAATCTAGAGATGCCCAAAGTTTCATTATTTCAAAGAAACTGAAAAACAAGACTTTGCCAAATTATCATTCCTTCTGCATGAATTCAGAAATATAGTGTTGTTACATATAATATATATGTTAAAGACTTAATTTCTTTTGTAAAAAAGTTTTTAGTTACAAAGCTAATTTATATGACAAATGAATCATGATTCATTTACAGCATTTGGATGATTCCAGGCCTCCAAAATTTGAAGCTAATTTTGTTACTAATACAAGTGCAGATTTAAATTCTGAATCGCCTACATATGTGAGATAGTCTCAAAGAATAACACAGAATTGTTCTTATTTGTAAGCATCTGTAGGATCAGGCTCTAATGGATATGGATAGGTAGAAGCTAGATAAGATAAAAAAAATTAGCTTTTATAATGTCAACCTTTTACCACGAATTGGCACACAAAGAACACTACACAAAGCAATGGCAAATAGAAAAATGTGTCAATGTGTAGTAGGATTTCTATGTCAAAACAACATCAAAACATTCAAAAGAGCCATTTATGATGTCAATGAAAGAACTACAATGCCACTAATTCACATTGCTTCTCTTTTCCTTAGTTAATTGTTTATGTGCCTTAAAGGAAGGCAGCTTTCTCAATAGATGGTGCTGCCTTGGAACAATTCAATTTCAACTATTTCCCTCTAAAAGGCCAAGTACATGTAATATACATCTGCATATTTTTAAAACATAGTTTAAGCCTGTGAAATTCTAGGTGTGACAACTCATGTTATCTGAAGCTTCCTATAGGCATAAGGTTCTTTGAAACTTGTGCCTATAGGAAGCTTGAATTATGAGTCACAGCCTCCAGAAAAAACCTCAAGATACAACCAGAATCAAATGACAAGAAATGAAAATGTAATTTAAGATAACAACAGTTTTCTTCTTCAGTCTTTACATCACATTGAATATTCCCTGATGACATATCAGGATATACTCAAATAAATGTTATATATTTAGCATAATTATCAATATTTCATTTTTAATTCTATTTTCATAACAGATATAAAAGCAGAGAAATTTTAAACCTCTGTTTGACATAATTAAACACAATATAGAAATCAGTGGCCCTTTCAATGAGTAGTCACTTTCAAGGCAGAAACCTGTCAGAAATTTGGTGCTTGATTTTATACTGTATGCCTCCAGTATTCTTGAAGAAATTTTGTGGCATTATTTTCTTATTTTAAAGATAATTAAAATTAAGGATCATGATTATAAGGCAGCCCTACATATTATGTAAAGAATATTCTCTAGAGGATTCAGAGGATTTGACATAAACAAAGAAATCCTAATTAACACTAATACTAAATACTTCAGTCTCTATTGCTATGTTTAACTACATTAGCAAGATACTGGGTCAATAAATTTATGACAGTTAATATTTTTCCAAATATATTGTAAACATTTTTCTTCATGAGCAGCAGTTCAAACCAGCCACAGAAACTGAAGATTTTAAATCCCAGCAGCAATCAGGAATGGAAATTTGTTTCTTCCCTCCATATACAGGCAGTATTGTTATTGCATACCTGCTATAAACTAGTGTAAATCATAAAAAACCAGGCCATTTTATGGTAGTCTTGCTAATAGCATCTGACTAACTACGTTCTGCTTATCTTTCTTTTTCCAGCAGTTTCAGCTGAATGTTTTTAGTCCATGTTTTCTGTCTTAAACACCAGTGACTTCCCCAGGCAATTCTTCCTCCCTCTTTCCTCACCTTGTTCAGACACACACAAAAGCAAAAAAGCTGAAAGAATAAATGGTCTTGTACCATGTTCTGAAGGTCAACGGATACAGGATTTGTAAGCCCAGTTGAGAAAAAAATTCTGAAGTCAAGAGCTTTGGTAAAGTGTGCAACAGCACTTTAAACTGAACTTTGGCTCTATTTTAACGTATATAGAATGGGTTCTGTTAAACTACCCTTTTCTGGAAAAGAATGCTTTCTTCCCATAAGCAGAGGTATTAAGAGCCTTGAACTCACATCCTTTCTTTTAGCAGTGCTGTCAGAACCTCTTCAAAATGGAACCCGAATGTTTTGAAAAGGCAGTGAGTTACAGGGGCTACCATTTGGGCATTTTAAAAAACAGTTTGAAAACCCATGGATATTTAAGATGTGTTCATTTCAACTGGAATCCCACAATTTTATTTTTTATTTCTTTTTGCTTTCCATCTTCAGCTCTTCATGTGTTTTCTCTTTGTGGTAGCAAAAATATATGTTGTGTTATCACATTTTGGCACTGGGGTGTTAGAATGTCACTGTGATCTGTAAAAGCACTTTCCAAAAGAGTCTGTTTACTGGTTTGGTTAGAAGAAGTTGCTGAAGTACTTGGGTTTGTGATAATAACTGCATGTTGAAGTAATATTGATATAAAAACAATGAAAAGAGATTTTTATGATATTCTGACTATCTCTTGCATTTTGTATTTCTTTCAACTGACTGAGATACTTAAGTTCAGTAATCACTAGAACATACTACATTTATAATATGGTCATTAAGGTAATACCAGAAATCCTCAACGGAAAGATTAGCTGTATTATTTTAATCACTAAAACTTATTGTATATTTATTCCAGAGGTTTTCCTGACCACTGAGCTTACCTGGTGAGTTAAGTCTTGCACACGTGTATAGGCAGAGAAATTAGAAATTATATGAAAGATTTTTAATGCTCTTCCACAATAAAAACATTGTAAATATCAAACAGGGCTGTTGATGTAACTGTCTCTTTCATTTATCTGAGGATTTTCACCACAAAGTTTTGTGTCTTCATATTTTTTTTCTTCCTTCTTTTCTCCATCTTCTCTGTGCTAGGTCAATCTCCGTTACTTCAGGTTTTGCCTTGCTTTTAGTTCCTTATTTCTCAACCTGTTCTTCTCTTTGAATATCCATTTCGCTTTACACACTCATCTTCTTTAAATAGCTCACTGAACTGTAACTGTGTAGGAATTGATTGGGAGTACATCAACGGCTCGGTGCTCCACAGGGAGCTACTGAGGGCCAAGTTATCACTATGCTCTGACACAGCTGGTTCCTGTTAAGTTGAGTCTGAGATGCTGTATACGTAACATTAGGGTAGGTAAGCAATAAGCAGTGCTATGAGACCTTTGCATCTTATGGCCTTTCCTAGTATAAGGGCAACACTAGATAAATTTTATATATATATATATGTGTGTGTGTAAATAGAGCAACTATTATGGCTCATCTTCCTGTAAAGAATGTTACTTTGCATCTTGAGGTCCCAAGGCTACCAGGTAGGCCACAGTGCCTGCTGTAACTTGCCTGTCAGAGCAGCTTGAGTCTGCCTGTATTGAGGTACTCCTGTGCTTGAAGAATTAGTGTGTGATGGAGTACTCACACACTCCTTGAAAAAACAGATGTTATTACCACTCCTTTGTGTAGACAATCACACCAGCACCTATTTCTGATAAAAGAACTTAGTGAGTCTATTTGATTAGTAAGGAAAAGCCAAGCTTTTTATAAATAGGTATATTTTTATAGACATTTTTAATAGAAAACTAGTATAGCATAGTATAGTATAGCACAGTATAGTACAGTATAGTATGGAATTACAGATTATAGAGTGAAACTGAGAAGTAAAGAATAGTGCTAAACCCATCCTTCTGTGCTTTTCATTGTCTAATCAAAAAGTGGGCTGAAGATGCCAAATCCATATTTCAATCCATAAATCATGAAATTTCTTATTTATTGGACATACTATTTCTGCTCAAGAGACAAAATGAAATATGATTTTAGTTTCAGACACCTCCAAATATATCATTAGCATCACATACAGAAATTACCTTGATTGAGTCAAAGAAAAGAATATATAATCTCAATTTAAATATGTTAAGTGAACAGGAGAGTCTCTTTTGTTCTACAGCAGTTATTAAACTATAGTGTAATCCAGGGAGGTGGGAAGAGAGCTGTGAATAGAGAATAATATCTACATATTTCATATAATTTTTGGTGAAGGTAAACACATTTACTGTCTTTAAAATTAATCTGCTCTTGAAATAAAGAAAAAATGTCCTTATAATATGATAAGCAGTATTTTCAAAAACATTACTCCTTTCACGGACTACTTAAATAAAACTCTGAACTAAAAGCAAGAATGAAAAAAAGGGGAGTGTCTGACAGAAGCCTGGCTAAGGTGAATGTTTGCAAATTGTATGTGGATGATGAGCACTCTTCTTCAGAAGAAACCATAGATATACAAGGTTATTATTGTACAGCTATGGGGAACATGGTGCTTATTTGGCTAATTTGAACTAATTTTGATGGTTTGTTCTAAGACTGTTTTTAGTGTGCTGTAATTTCTCCTGCTTTAATCCTGCTGAGGATGCAGGCATGTATTCATGTGAAGCTCAGCAGGCACACCTTTCCTTATCTTCCACCTTACTGATGCTGCTTGAGCTGTAGAGAGACTTAGCAGGACAGTGGAGAAGGAAACTGCATCATACTTAAACTTGTGAGCTCTTGCACATGTTTTGGCAATGATGTAGAAAGTGATATAGGAAGATTTCATTTAGCAAACTAACTCTTGATAGTTAGATAGCAAGTTGCAAAGACTGTCTACTTGCAGTTGTCTGTATTCTATTATATATGGTTTTGCTTACGTTGGTCTTAGTCATTCAGTCTGCACTGTAGCTGTCTTTATTAATAACTATGCCCAGTATACATGCAAAACATTGTAAACTGTATCTCTTGCATTTCAAGCAAAAGAAAACATACAGGGAGAGACACATTTCTCTCATTCTGGTATTTGCAGTTTTCTTTTAATGAGAGTTATCTGTGTGTATACTGAAGAGAAAAAAATATAGAGATTAACAGAAATTTAATATTAAAAATAAATGATAAAATGTAAGGCTATCCTGACAAACTCAAAGTGGAAAGGGAAATTTCAAAAATAATTTCTGGATTTTTCATTCATGTGAGACCAGCAAAAAAAAAAAATAGGTGTTAAAAGAAGGGTGATGAATTCCTTGAAATCATCTGATTTATCTTAGAACTGTTCTTGTACATTTACATTTTTCTGCTTTGTAAGATGCAATTGCCCATGTACAATGATTTGTTATAAACATATGGCAGTGGAAGGACAGAAAACCCACCAAAATAATTCTCTATGACACCAAGGGAATTGATTGAAATGACATAATGCTTAACACCCAAGAAGGAAGGAAGAAAATGAAAGAATTCTGACAGACCTAGAAAATCCATCACACTGCTTCTGCAGATTCATTAACACAAGTTGCTAACTTGCAAAAAATGTCTCCAGATTTCAGTTAAGGTAAAAAGTTGTGTCTGTCTCAGGCTGTGAGAACATCTTCTTACATAATCTAGTGACTTAGAAGACAGCTTTTAAGCTGAGCTCAGCTTCACAACTCTCTACATATAATTTCCAGGTAATTCCAGCTGTGAGATGAAATTCAGTAGCTTAAAATTCAGATAAGCAAAGGAACCAGCAGCTGATATGTTGTACTCCACAACTGAGAATAATCTAGTAAAACAGAGTGTGTAGACAGTTCTTAGAAGCTTCAGTAAAAAGCCTCATATCTTGGTTTAACTGAACTTTTGATTGTCAGGACCAAACTGGTAGACATTGTACTACTGTTCTCAGGTTCCACTTCGGTAGCTCTGATGTGGAGTAATTCCTGGAGGAGACTAATGACAAATAAGATGGAGGAAGTACCATCCTAGACTCACAGAGTTGTTATGTAAATGTTTAAGTGTCAAAAGTCCTATCATTCACGAGGATCTTCATGTCAGCTGAATCACAGCAGCTTAACTGATGGGCAGTACCTTGTATGACTGTCCTGTTTCATTTGGATTTCATGACACATCATTATATCTATACACACAGAGATATACCTCAAGGAAATTCATTGTTATCAAGGATAATCATTACTACTAAGGATAATAAGTTGCACTTAAAGACGCATGGGCAAGTTTAACACTTAAAATTTTCAATATACTTGTCCCAGAGAATTTTTATATCCTCATGTGCAGGCTGTAGCTGCTCTGATTTACTGCATGTTTTGAAGTGAACTTAATTTCATTCAGCAGTTCTTATCTATGCTGGCATTATTCATAAGATACATAAGACACTGGTAGTATTTGAACAAGCTCTGTTGTTACTAATTACAGTTTGAAATGGAGGTACCAAACACCTTGGTAAAGGAGCACAGCAATCCAATGTCTAAGGAACTTGTCTCATAGGAATTTATAAAAATAAAATCAATTATGTGATTGTTTGAAACCACCTTTGACTGAATGCACAGTTCCATTGAGGAGGGGAGGGGAGGGGAGGGGAGGGAAGGGGAGAGAAGCGGAGAGGAGAGGAGAGAAGAGAAGGGATGAGAAGAGAAGAGAAGAGAAGAGAAGAGAA